>JASDQU010689393.1:25591-36310 GCA_032191745.1 Picea mariana | reverse complement strand
AGTGACCGTTACTGGGTCGAAGTGGGCAGAAGAGCAGAAAAGACGGAGCGAAGTAAGAGAAAGCAATCCGTTGAATGAGGAGACCAAAGATGATAGACCAGTAAGGAAGATGGATTGTGGACGACTCAACAAGTGGAAAAAGCCACAGATGGATGCTTTGGAGCACCGTGTGAGAAGGAACGAAAGACAGTCTGGTGAAGCCCTGAAAACGCGGGTCAAGTTGACCTAGGGTTTTAGACACCTAGGGTTTTGACACTTAGGTTTCGGCCTAAGGATGTCGATGAGCTATTGTAATGTATAAATAAGAACCTAGATGAGGAAAGGGGTTTCGTTCTAGTTTTGTTGTTGACATGAGTGATTATTGTCTGAGAGAGAAGTTCTAAGTGTAAGATCCTTCTGGTATTGTAATATCTTCAGTTGGGTGCAGAGATCAAGTCCTGCAGTTGGGTGTGTAGGAAGGAGAGAGACAGAGAGGAGAAGAAAGAAGATCTGCTAGCTAAGAGAACAGATAAGAAATTTATGCTTCCATTTAACATAATATAAAGCACAGTTCTATGGACGTAGCCCTAGGGAGAGGGTGAACCATGTATATCTTGTGTTGTGTGTGATTGATGTTCTGTGCTTTGTAGTTTGATATACTGCTATTAGATTAATGTGTTAGATTTGGTAGATAGTTGTGCAAAGTAGATTTCATTTGATATTGGATATATAAATGTTGTGTAGTTCTTGTATTAGATCCACTTGATATTCCCCTTGGTTGTATACATCTCTGTCTTGCAACCCCCCCATAGCTGCTTCGGGTGAGACTGCATCTGCCTCACAAGTGTTTTCGAAAGGGCCAATAGTTTGGGCTTGTTGGTGCACTCTTGGAGATGAACCTTGGGTATGCCTCTATGCCAATAAGACCCATCAAAGTACAAGGTCCATACTTGTGGGAGAAAACCATTAGCTTCTCCTTGACTACTACCTTTTTCCTCTCCACCTATTTTCTCTGTGGTTTCCAACGGAGGTTCTTGATAGAAGAGGGTTTCTTCCGCTGCTGCCAGTACATTTTCTTGAAAATTCATTTTAGATTTTTGAATAAGAGGCACATCAGACGAGAGAGGGGGGAATTACCGAAATTGGAATCGCAAGAGCAATTTCCTAGCACGGGGAAATCTGTCGAAGATGGTTCGTTGAGGGCTTCTAAATCGATGACCGTATGTTTGAGATACCTTTCTCTATCGATCCTAATCATGTTTGCGTGTCCCTTTAATGGAAACCAAAGGTGAGACTATTCTGTGTTAAAGTATCCATTCAAATTCTCAGACCAATCTCGATTAAGTAGTAGTCTATAATCTTCTGGTATATCTAATACAACAATGTCAATTACTTGAACAAATTTTGGGTGCATCGCCATTCTGATCATGACATCCTTGAGTTCTCCAATAACTTTAACCTGAGTTCTGTCCAGTTGTATCCCATGTTTATCACTTTTAAGAGGGACTCCATTTAATTTCTTGCAAATAGATAATGGAATAACATTAGAGGATGCCCCTAAGTCAACTAAACAATTATGGAGTTTTTTGTTGAAGGATTCAAATGTCAAAAGAAATGGTGGGAAAAAAGGCTTTCCTTTTTTATCTATAGAGAAAGCGTTCACATTTGGCCTATTTTTTAGATCTGTGGGGGTTAGATTTTCTCCTTGGTCAGTGCTTGTTATAGGATTTTCTACCGACTTCAAGGCTTGTAACAGAAAGTCCTTTTTTTGGGGAATTCTACACATGTCCATGACCGATACATTTGCCTTCAATATTTTTAGATCTTCTACTATGTTGTATTCTAGCTTGGGTGATTCTCATGTATGGATGTTTATAGGATTTATTTGGGAGACAAAAGGTGCTTTCGGGTGATTGAACGCTTGTTTTCCCCTCGCATTTTGGTCAATGGTAGGGTCATTTGTGACCGACTGACCCCTACTTCTCATTTTCACAACCAATACCTCTGTAGGTGGTTCTTGAACCTCAAATATATCATCAGAGGGCATTGGCAAGTCAGGATCCCAAAACAACATGGTTGTTTCTTCCGACGAGTCAACTTCTTCCTGATCAACAATATTCATCGTTGAGTCGCTTGATTGTTCGGTAGGGAAAACTTCTTTTAGGAACCGATTGGCCATCAAATTCATGGCATGCACACATTGTGGATAGTCTCTTTCAGAATGATTCTCTTGATGATAGGCACATAAAGAGTCGGATGCTACATTGCTCAGGTCAATGTTTAAGTTGGTAGGGGGAGGTTCTATTGCTTTGAATGGTGGGTTTCTTTTAAAAGAAGGTTTATATGGCCTTTGGCCTTGGTTTACTTCCCCCACACTTCTTTTCATGTCTACTATTTCATTTGGAAACTTCTTTATCATACATTGTAGGTATTCTATGTCTCCACTTCCCTTTTCGGGCCCTTGTTCTGTTTGTTTCCCAGGGGGTCTCGTCAACAAGAGTCCTCTCCTAGGTGGAGATTTAGTTTCCTTATTAAATAGTGAGACCTAGCCCTCTTTTCATCCCTTCATTTGGAATTCAATTGTTTTGGCTTCCTCAAAAGGTTCAACTAGGGTATGCTTGGCATCCCATTTTACAAACATGGAAATAGAAGCAGGAAGAGCATTAGTGTATACTTAAATTTGAAACTCCTGAGTGGGTTTAGCTTCGGGTTGAAATTTGTTCAGGATAGTGGTAAATTGTTGATTAAAGTCTTTAACCTTTTCTTTTGAACTCATGGTGGCAGCGAACGGTTCAGCCATTAAATATCCTATAGTGGTTTCTTCTGTAAATTTGTCTAAAAAATAATTTTGAAACTTTGTCCAACTAGTTATGGACCCTACAGAAAAGTTAAAATACCACGTGGAGGCTGAATTCTCAAAGATATAGGGGAAAATCCTACATACTATGTATTCATGTTGGACATTCATCAGTCTAATAGCTAGTATGAACTTTTTTATATGGTCTTTAGGTAATCTTGAGGTTTCAGGGTCAAATTTAGGGAGTAATTTTTCTGGATGTCGGGGGAGGTTATGTACTCGTCCGGGGATTGCCAGAGAATCTTTGGCCAACCAAGGTTGATTATTCTGAGGTGGTTTTCCCCTTTATTCATTATGATCATTGTTATCATCCATGTCTTCCAACTCCAAAGTTGAGCGATCCGAGTTAAACCCTTCCTCGTTAGATTCAAAATTGTCGGTCTCAGAGTAGTTACCAATTGGTGTTTTTGGGGTTAGATTAAGGGGTTGTTCAATATCGGTGAGGGAGAAATCTATCAGTTCTTCTACTGTGTGAACAAAAACTTGGTCAGGGGTGTCGACCACTGGTCTGCTTAMTTTTTTTCTACAAGAAAGTAAYGGGGATAAGGGTAATGATCCAATTTGTCGGGCGTAAGMTCTTGTGATTCTTCTGAATTGGTTCAACTCATCGTGGGGAAGAGCGTAAGGTATCTAAGGGAATAAATGTTCTTCCTMTTTTTGGGGTGAGTTACTCATTTTAGGAGTAGTCAGTGTATGTGGGTTGTCTTGAGAATTATGACTAGCCATGCATGTGGGTTGTTTTGAATCTATAGGTTGTGTGRAATATTATATCAGAAATATTGTTAGCCATTCATTCAATAGGCCCTCCTTCTAGTTCCAATTATGTTGAGGGGTCCTAAATCCATTTAACTCAACARGAGGAACCAAACCCACCATCGATGCCCAATTAGACTCTCTAACATTTGATAGTGGAATGGTTCTCAATATCTTTCAATCCAGCCAAATAATCRATGGTTTTTACGTAGTGATTAACATGATATGTTCTTGTGAAAGTTCCTCCTTCAGTTTAAATGTCTCTTTTTGTATTTTCTTTTATTAGATGGGTCTGATAAAAATATGTGTGTTGGTAAAAACCAGCTGGTAAAAGGGGAATCTTAACTATTGAAGAATTCTGAGCTTGGGATAACCCTTGTGCTCAAGCATACATACAAATATTTTCACATCTGTGACAAGCCTAGTACTAATACATCAACTTGTTGGCATTTCAATTATTGACCGAGATATGATTATCAAAAGTAAACATACATGTAATAAAATGATGGAAAGAAAAATAGTTTCCTTAGCTCTAACATTAATCACACATTAACACAAATTTTTGATTTCATCATTAGAGCCAAGAACTACAAAAAATATTGAAACAACCAACTTATCAATAGATCCAGAACTCTTACTCTTTACATCATCCATTCATGAAATAAAGTCGGAATTTATTCCTCCTCAAATCCAATCACACATGCCTTTGATGAAAAAACATAAGTTTGTCTTCGATGCTAAACAAGACTTCTCAATTAAGGTAGTTCAGAAATAGTTCTTGAAAAGTCCAAAAAATGAGGGTCTTTGAAAAAGCCATCGACCTCTTCTAAAAGGTCAATCCTCTTATTTATAATGAATAATTAACTAAAAATAACTATCAAAAGTGCAAGCCAAGTACAAGAAAACATCGCCACATGGCGCTTCCATTTCTCTGTCTTCTAAGAGTCATCAAATAGTTTTGACTGAAGTGGATGACTCTTCTCATACTCCGACCATTTGACGAAGAGTTCCTCACATGTGTTGGCATACGGGAATCTATGTTGGTCCATCGGGGACGAAAGGATTTATTTTATTTCTACTACCCGTGCCCGATACTTCACTATTTTGACACTTAACTCCTAAAATACTTCTTGAGCCTTGATCATGTGCTCCATGAACTGTTGTACTTGACCTGGCTCCATGCTCTCCACCTTTGCTATTTCTGCAGTCCATGTTGAGTCTTGTTTTGCATGTTGTTTGAGTATGTCATGCAAGTTGAAAAAGTCCTCGGGTGAGCCAAATTCTTGGAGGCCGATGTATTTCATATCTCGATTAATCTTGACCCAAATCCTTTCGAAATCGACCCATTTTTCCTGAATCTCCCGCTGAGGTTCCTGGGCCATTTTCACCTGGTATTCGATCGATTTCCTTATCCAATCTATGTTGTTGTCTCTCAACACCCGAATGTCGTGCTCTTTGGTGTCTCAACCCTTTTGAACCACACTAACGTAATCAATTCTTTCCACTTCTTGGTGTTCCTTCTCATACCATCTTTCCATGTATTTGCAGGTCGCTAACTCCATAAGGGTGTCTTCTTGGAAGTTAGCTATCCCTATAGTGAAAAGGTGTCGTTCATTCATGAATTTGTCATAGGCATCTTGGAACTCACTTCTCAAAAACACAGTGGCTTGTGTGGAGTCCTGATAGTGTTTTTCCAAATGGTGCAGATGTTCCAACTCCTTTAGCGCAATGACCAACTCCTCTTCATCTTTTCTTTCTCTATCCAAGGTGGCATCTATGATATCCATCCCTGCACCGATAAGCTCAGACGTCTTGGCATGCTCTTTGTTGATCAATTTTTCCTCCGTGGTGATGATAATCAAACTCTCCAATGTAAGCCTCCTCTTCCTAGTGTTTTTATTCATGAATGATTTCCTCTTTCGGTTATAGGAGATTGCTTGTATATCGAAAACCTCATCAACAGGTTCGGGGATTTTTTGTTCTCCCCAAGTTAGAGTATTTCCAAGGCTCTTGGTTGTGTATATATATTCTAGGATGGGTTCTTGAACCTCTTCTATGTGTTCTGATGGCTCAAATTCCGGTTGTTTCTCATCGACTGGTAAGGTATCGACCAAAACCAAGGAATCAGGGGCAGGTTTGGTATTTACTTGGTAATCGACTATTGAAATGTCCATTTCCTGTTGTGTGATTTCTTCTTCATGTCCACCCGATCTTAGCTCATCCCTTGAGATGTCCATTGGGGTTCCTGGTACATTGAGTGGCTTCGTTCCAAAGTCACTTTCGACCTCATTCTCTCTCTACGAATGGCTCTAAACTGGAGCATCGAGGCTCGGGGTAGATGCTCTCTCAGGTTCTTTCTCATCTATAATTTTCACTGGAGTCACCAGGGACACCTCCAAATTCTCCTCCTCATCATAGATGGCTATCAAGTCGAATAAGGGATTTGGTACAATTATTCTTTCTGATGTCCTCGTTATCTCAGGATGGGTCAGATTTCACCTCGTGATTTGATTTGTGGTGGTGGAACTTTAGGGTTTTCAGACCCGGTAATTTCTTCAAGTTTCATCAGCTTTAGGCCTCTTGGCTCTCCTCGGCTTTTGATTGGGTCATCAGTGGGAATCCTTGTCATTTCTATCAGATCATGGTCATTTTTCAATTGACCGATGATTCTCTATGCCCCTTCTAAGAAGAGTAATCCCCTTCTATGTGCCTTTGTGGTCTCTGTTGCCCTAATTTATTCCATGGCTCTGAGGGCCTCTTAAGACGACTACTCTATTTTCTCCATTTGTTCATCCATTCTCATGGCCTTGAACTTGGTCATATTTGGGTTGGCCATTCCTTGTACCACCTTGTCCTAGTCCTGGGTGCACTCTGTGAAATTTTGTCCTAAAACTTATCATGAGCGTACGACCAACAGGATGATACATGTGAAGCATGTTGGAGTACCATACCTTTAGGGTCATTCTTACAGAATAGGCATGTCTGGAACTTGAATTCAATTTGGCTCAACCCTTCTTGTTTGGCTTGAGCAATATCCTTTATCAAATAAAACCCCACATGGAAACAGTAGGGTATGAAAGCACAATTCTTGTCCTTGACTAATGTGGCGTTATAGCCCTACAGGATAGTCTGATAGCATATTTCTCCCACAACGAGCCAGTCTGGGACATGAGCAGGTAGGATATGTGGTGCTCTAGTGGCCCCGAACACCCTGATATAGGTTGAGGGTTCGTCTAAATACCAATGGCCTACCTTAGCTACCATTTTCTTGGTCACTGTGGATAATCTTGGGCTTTCCTTATTAAAAATAATAAAATGAATACGGGTGATGAATTCATCGTAGATGAGTGCATAAGATTTTTTGTACACGTTCTCCCAGAGTATGCCAAAATAAACGTGAACTGGGAGCTCCAAAACATGCCATCTTATATTCATGCTGACGAAGACATTTCTTGCACAGATAACATCGAGCAAGTATGAGGCCATGTAGAATGCGAGTACTTCCCCTTCTTTCAACGTTTGAGACTATTGTACACAGATGCTCAATTGTTTAGAAATTATCACTCCCTAGTTGAAGCTGCTCCTGGAGATCACCAATGTGTATGCCAAAGGCATCCATGCTTCTGAAAAATTGGAGCAGTCCTTTTCTCCATATAGTCGGCAAATGAGAGCCATCAAATAGTTGTATGGCTTTCTCAAGTTATCCGTTCCATACCAGACATTGCTCCGATTGGTAAAATTCTTGTCTTCATTCCACCATGAGGCCATCAACCAGGCGGTGCCATGGAATTCGTAGAAATTCACCATGAATTCTTTGTTTAGTTGCTCCTCTAGGTCTTTGAGCTTGTAGTATTTCTGGACTTCCATCAGGAGGAAAAATCTGACACACCCACCATTCTCATCATTGATTAAACATTTTTGTGTGTTTGTATGGTCAATTAGCCACTTTATAACCTCTATGAAAGGGAAAACCAGGGCTTTGTTGGCTACCATGTGCAAATAAGACCGTCGAATCTTTGGGAAAACCTGGTCATCGAGCACCTTTACGTTTGGGTCACTGTGTGGGTTATACTTCGGGTAATCCTCTCGTTTGATTCTGTTGAAAAGGTCCCCCCACTATGGGAGCACTACTTTGGATTTGGTGCCTGCCTCTGTATCACCGAAGACCGGAGGCTGGAAAAAATCTTTCTTTGTTGAGGTTCTTATGACTGGTTCTACCTTGGGAGCATATTGCAGCTGCCTCACCGCACTAGGAGAAGAACCTTATCCTATCTTAGCTTCCTTTAGCTTGGGTGCTCTCAGTGAATGTTTGGTGGTTGACTTTCTCGACGACATTTTATCTGCAGTTAGAACATAGTTTAGGGACTGTGCAAGAAAATTGGATGCATATATAAATCACAACCGCTGAATTTTGACAAACTTGAACACATACCTCTACAACTTGTTTAGCTTGGTTTTGATAATCTGAGGATCAACACAGTCTTGAGATGCTCGCTTTTCTCCTTTGGATGCTCTGGAATTTGAACTTGTGCACAGAATGAATTTGTTCAAAACCATTCTAGAGATTTAAGCAGAGATGAAGTTACCTTGTCGCATCGACCATTCAATTTGAGTTATGAGTGTAATTTTATTAAATCGTCCGCCATATCTTCAAAGATGTTTAAAGTTAAATTCATCATGGGTTGACGACACAGGCGCAGATTGTAATGTGGCCTATCAATGATTTCAAATTGTTTTTGTTCAATTGACACATGAGGTAGAAACAAATGAGAGATCAAGCATTGATTGGTCTATTAAATGTCCAAATCCGATTGTATCTTATGCCACAAACATCCCATGATTTTTCTAGTCCAGTTGGTGGGCTGGGGGTCAGGATTGTGCTTCAAACACATTTTGTTGATATCTTGTTGCAAAATATCTGACGACAATCGATCTTTCCATACAGAGCTGACGTGGGAAAGCTGACTAGGAGGCATTACTAGGACGCAAGGAACCTTAATATGACTCAGGATGAAACTAGGTCGTACGACCCCCTTACGTGATAAGTACACATGGAATTCGAGACCGATGACTTAATTTGCTCATGTTAATCAGAATCAGGACTTTCTTTAAGCTATACGTTCTAAAACCCAATCCTATATTTCCGACACAGATAAGTATCAAGGATCGACAATGTGTGATAAACCTACCCAAGTGCTCTTGGATCGACTCTTTTGAAAAAGTCCTGATGCCAAAAACACATTGGGGATCGGAGATATGTTTGTCACAGACAAAATTATTGTTTTAACCTTTCTATATTTGCCCGACCCTGATAAAGCGCATCAATCATCGGCTATCGATGATTTCTTTACATCCTTTGTTAATGTCTATCCTTTCTATATTTTTTCGATGCCGAAGGGGATCAAATATCTCTTGAAACTTCATGCGAATAACTTACGCAAACCAACTCCAGCTTTTGTCGATGCCGATGGGGATCGACACTTGACGACTATTGTAACTGTGTGTTCCCTTTACTTGCTTGGTTTTTTTTGACAGCGAACCTGAGCGCGTTAGGTGAAGTATTAGCTGTCGATTCTTAATTCAGGTGTCAATTTCTTCGTGACATGAGGTTTCACAAGTTAAAACAAGCTTGACTTGATGATAAAAGTCATGAAAAAAAAACAAAGATACACCCTTACCCAAAGTGAAATCGATTCAGATAGTGAAGAAAACAAGTAGTACCCAAAAAGTGATAAAATTTCATAAGGCTTTAAGGGTGTGTTGAGCACTCAATAGGTTCCTAGGGAGGAAATTCATATACTCATTATACATTTTATTTCCTAAACTCATTGAATGTCTATAAATTTTTTTGGGACCACATATTGGACATGCATATTTACCTTTTATTTGAAGACTTACAAGATATAGAATATTGATAATAGAATACCAAAATATATGAAAAAATATTTGAAGTAATAGAGGATATATAGAGCTAAATTTCACTTACATATCACAAAGATGTGTTATCCCTAAGGCATCATGAATTGTCCATATAAGTATTCCATGGAATTGAAATTGTTTTCAACCTATTGGTTTGGAGATGTCATACATAGTGATGTCAACCCATAACTCTAAACAAGAGGCTGAATATAGAGATCCATATATGTAACTTGGTACTTACCTATTTATTTGAAAATACAAATAATTAATTCATTGTACATACAAAATATGTAACACAAATTAAAAAATAAATTGGTATGTTGTGAACAATGATTACCAACATTACCTACTCCCTCTTTATTAATATCCGTAACACCCTATTCCCCCCAAGACTGTAATTATGCTAAGACTTCATATATTTATATTTATGAAACATGTAATCATGTTTTGATTTAATAAAAACACTAAAATCATTGATTGAGAGGGAACAACCTTGAAAGTACTAGCCATGATACACAAATGGGAATTGTTGAAGCAGGGATTGGTTAAGTGGTTGGGTAAGGTGGAGCTGCGTTGTTTTAATGAATAAAACAAGAAGCTTGTTTAACAAGTCAAATTATGTTTTCTAAGCTTAAATGCATGTCTTCTAGTGTACCCAATCTGAATGGAGCCATGTGACCAATTATGGAAGGTCAGGGAAGTGGTTGAGTTCATTAATGATTTTTGGTGGATTGGTATTTTGAAGAATAAAGGGGTCAATTGAATGAAATGACAAAAAGACATCATGGACTTTCCCCTCCAGGATAAGTATTGTGGACTGTAGGTGACATTTGATAGAATACACAAGAGTCCTGAGGGGATTGGTGGAGGAAGAGACCAAAGGTGAAAAAACACCACTAGAATGAGACAAAAAAAAATACAGAAGGAGGAGGGTGCACACACGCATAAACCAACAGAGAATATTTAATCCAAATAGAAACAACAGGAAGAAGACTTACAGAGAAAAAGGTGTTGAAAACAGAGGTGTTGGTGAGTGCGGATTGAGGAAGAGAAGAAAGTGGAAGGTTTCCTTGAAGAAAATAGGAAACTCATCCAATTTGAGATTGATCACCCTGAAGCATAGAAGACCCAAATCCAGACTGGAGAAATAGTGGGCTACAACTTGGTGCTTATTGGACAAAAACCAACACTGGAAAGGGGATGCCATTTAG
>JASDQU010689392.1:10459-22585 GCA_032191745.1 Picea mariana | reverse complement strand
ATTATTTAATACAATAATACATTACATTATAGATTAATGTTTTATGAAATTAATTTATATATTACATTAATGTTTTAATTATTTCATACATTTAATACTTAACACTTGAATGTATTTATTAAATAATATATTCATTTATATATCATTAATATATTATTTAAATAATATATTATAAGTATATTAATGTGTTTATCCTATAATGTATTATAAATGTTATATTTTTACTTTATTCATGTATTATTAACATTTTATTCATGTATTATTAATATTTTATTAATGTATATATGTTTTATTAAACTATGATTAATTAATTAATTGATGATGATAATGATTAACTTCCACTAAGATCGAATTGGTTTATTGAATCTTAAGAGAATAAGTGATTACTTGTGATTCTTTAGAATTTTATTTATGTGTTAGAAAAGCATTAAACATTAAGAAAAGCTTTTTGAGCATATTTCATTAATTTAGTAATTTATACATTAATTACTAAATTACACTATTAAAATGTTTATTAAATTACATGTTTCATTAATACATTACATTATACATTAATATATTATATTATGTTAATATATTGATACTTAATTTCTATATTTCTTAAAAGTATTAATGAAATAATACATTAATACTTTTCTAAGTTTGTATAAAAATGCATTAATGTATTTGTACATTTTTAACGTATTTTTAAATTATTTATAATTTTTTGCATTTTTAATGTATTATTTTAGTAACGGTTTATTTTACTATTTTATTTGTGCTCATTACTAAATTACACTATTAATGCTTKRGCCTCTTTGTAATATCTCTGTCGAATGGTGTCTACGCTAATGCCCACTGAGGGTTAATCTGCCAGTTCTGTTCGAGTTATTCATACAGTGCCCGAACGGAAAATAATTTATCGAAATTCATGTCATAGTTCTTCCAACCCTTAGAGGCATATTGAATCCACCCGGAACCTAGGAAAATCTTAAAACTCATCCAGAGGCAGATTGAATCCACCCGGAACCTGGGAAACGGGGTTCGGACGAGAGAATGGAATCTTCAAGAACGTTTTTATCTTTGTACACCGCCTTACATCTATAAGAATTTAGTAGGGAAATCTTGTTGGAATTTGGGCAGACAAGGGAAGGCAATCTCTGAAGCTTTGAGCTCTCTTTGGTATCTGTGTATATGAATATATAATTAATGTAAGATGAGAATGGCTGCGGTGGGAGAGAGCACAGTGTACACAGTAATTGCTGAATCAATGTCTGCTGCAGCTGCAGAAAGCAAAGTAATTCGTTCTCAAAATGAGTGAATGAAGACTCCCAAAAATATGCAGAGAAAGTTGCAGGAGCCCACCCTGTCATTCAATCTATGCATGCAAAAACCTAAAAGAGAAAAAGCAAATAATTCAAGACACGGCTTCCCAAAACCCTTGTAACAATGAATACAGTCTTGATTGTTAAATTATTCTTAATTTTTCTTTTTTATGATTTTCCTTCATGCTTGCTTGTCTTGTCAGTTGACTCTTTCAATCCTCGGAATGTAAAATATTCCAGCAGCACAGATATATATGAAGGAATACAGGGCAGGCAATCTGACAAACATATATATGATATCTTACACAATGGATTATACAGTCAAATCAATCATTAAATTAATAAATACCATGGTCTGAGTATTTTTGACCTGAAAATGTGTACTTTGTTCGTAGGTAGAATATATATTTATTTTGTTATATCTATTTTTGTTTGATCATTGGCCTTGGTTTGGACTTTGACTTCAAAAATTTCACGAAATTGATTTTAGAAAATAATGAGAATGGTTGGAAATTAAGCCGACCTACCAACTCCTGATTTTGGAAAATAATAAGAGTTGTTGGAAATTGAGCCGACCTACCAACTCGTGATTTTGGAAATAGTTCCATCATATATGAGCACAAACTGCAAGGTTGTTGTTGTTCACGCCCTCCAAGATTTAAACTTTGGAACCACGTCCCTTTCATAGTCCAACAGCAAAAGAAGACAATCAGTACAGTGCCAACAATTACTTTTATGGCTTCTCAGTGGATAGAGCCTTCCTTCTATCAGTGGATAGAGCCTTTATTTATTTAACTTGGAAACTTAAAATTCGATGAGTTATAATCTGCCAATATTTCGCATTTAAGTTTTTCAGAATGGAAGAATTATGCCTGTAGAATTATATAATCACAAATGATTATGTCGTCCAAATTAAATAAATTTATGATCTAAGCTACATTCTCATGATATTGATATCAGGGCTTATTTAAATAATCTTCATAATAGTATATTCTCATTATATTGTTAACATCGTTTATTTAAATAATCTTCATAATAGTACATGTGTGCATAGATTTGAGCATTAGGGTTAATTTCTTAAATAAGTTTCACATAGATTTGAAGATTAGGGTTAATTTAAATAAGTTTCATAAGGTGTAGAAATGTACTGGATCAATGATTTAATGTTTAAGAAAAATTGATGAAAAATTAATTTGTTTAATAGTATATGTAAATATATATATATTTAAAAAAGAAAAAATATATATTTAATTATTTATGATAAAAAAATTTAGAATAATTATATAAAGAGAAAATAATTATATGTATTAAGTGTTCATTGTTTCAGAAAAAATAATTCTTTTAGTAGTATATGTAAATATATATTTAAAAAAGAAAAGATGTATAGTTAATTATTTATAATAAAAAAAATTAGCATAGTTGTTTAATGAGGAAATAATTATATGTATTAAAGTGTTGATAGGAGTTGTAAAGAAGGGTAGATCATTCATAGAGTTTAAGAGTTTAATGTAGTAATTTTTAGTTTGATAAATGATGATTATAATGTGGTATAAACTTTTTATTTATATATTATGTTTTTATTATATAAATCCAAATTATTATATAATTTTATGGATTGAGTGGCTGAATTTTTTGTAATATTGCATATCTTATTAAATAATTAATAAGATGATGATTTTAATTATTAAAACATTATAAGTTTTGTTATATGGAGTATGTGATTAATTTTGATGTATTTTAATATAATAATGTAGAACTTTACTTTTTAGCAGTATGATTGTTAAAAGTGATTAAATAGTTAAGTGATTTGAGGGAATTAATGATGTAGGATATCCATAATGGTAAATCTAATATTTTAAGGAGTTATTCATTTGAATCATAATAGAGAAGTTTGTTTGACTAAGAAGGGTTTTGTTGGAAGCATCATGGATTAGTTATTATCTTATTATTAAGCATTGGAGTGGAACACTTTCAACATAGATGTTGGGCAGGTGCAAGGACATGACATATCATGAATGGTTTTCCTAGATATATGGTCATGTCATGTAATGAATAGTTTTGGTTAATCAATAGATGACCTTAGAATAAGTTTTCTCTTGTTTTTCTAATTTTTAATATAAGTCTATGTCTTATATGTGATTGGTAACGTTTTGATATATGTTTTAGTTATGTATTTAGTAAGTTATGGTTGAATTTTTTTGGTTATATACAAGATTAATAAAACAAATCAAAATGAGTGTGAAATTGACAAAAAAATAAAAACAAGAGAGACACTAATATAGGCTATGTCCATGCAGAAACATCCAATATTTCCTTTATTTCATCCAGCAAAATGAAGGGATATAACACCTAAAACACATCCATTTCAACCTCCTCTTCACATCCTCTCTCGATCACAATACTCTCTCTCATTATTATAATACAATATATCGAATCCAAAATGGATGCAAAAAACCACCCAACATTTTTTCTAGGAGGTTCCACCCCCCCTTGACCCCCAATGTGCTTGGCGCAACCTAACAATGCATGTAGATAATTAATAATATAACACAAAACCCCCACTTGGGACAAGGATCCAAATGCAGTTGAAACAAGACCTTTAAATGAGGAAGATAATCAGACTCCACAACTAACAAAATTGGCATGGCTAATAATGCACATTATGTTGATGATTTAAGATGGGTTAAAGACTCATTGTCATACAAATCTAATTTAAACATGAGGAATAGGGATTTTGGCTTGAAAAATAAAATGTATCTCAAACTAAATTTAACTACAAAAGTGAAGACATATAAGGATCCGAGGTAAATTTATCCATTCACATAATATATCACATATAATTTTGTATTCCTTTATTAAGAAAGAAAAAAAAAAACACATTAAATAAACTTTCATGATCAAACTTGTTAAGTTCCTAAATAGATCTGAAGATAAATCTCAAAATAAACCTACAATATCAACAAGAAAAAAACAAACCATTCATCATAATACTGAACACAAGAAATAGTCAAAACCCTTGAGGTAGGGTAACACTATATATTAATCCTTAAGGAAGGATAACACTCCTCAAGCAATGCTTGATACATTCACAATATTCTTCACTATGTTTCATTACATTGCTTACACTTCTTTATATAGCTCTCTCTATCTCTTAGGAACCTTCTAGAGAGTCTTCTCACATTTATTACATCTAAATACCATAGTGTTACTTTATTAATATAGTGGACCTAGTCCACCTTACATGGAATGACCACATTCTCATATATTAAATGACTTTCACTAATAATACATAACCACTTTCCCATTGGCTACCTCCCTAGGTACCCCATATTACCTCTCTAGGTATACTACATTCCATCCCCCTTCACATGTTTTGTCCTAGAAACATGAGAAGAAACCATACAATATGATCAGTTAAACAATGTAGCCAACTGGTACCAAGTACGACCATCCATCCATCCCAATGGAAGTCGAACATAATGTCCATCTGTTGCCTTGCCACCCTGATCTTGATCTGCATTATGTTGGTGTTTCCATGGGATTAGTTCTCTAGCCTGATGTGTTCTTGCAGTGCTAGTAGGCCTTCATGCAACTCTTGATCAGTTTCCTTTCTGGTTCCTTGTTGGTGCATAAATGTGTTGATGCTCACACCCTTGCCTTGATGACTATTGTTTCTCTATATGATGTGGATGGCGATATACAACAACTGTAAGAATCTGTTCTTTTTTCTTCAAATTTGCAAGACTTTGTGCCTTTGATTCAATGACCTCCTTAGCTTCCTGATTATGTCCTTCTTGTAGTTTTTCTTCATCTCCTTCTATAGACTCTGCCTCTAATTCAACTTCAGACTCGACAATAACTTCTTTTCTAGCCTCCATGGGCCCATCTTTCTTACTAAGAGACACATCCTGCAATATGATTTTTTTTTTCTTGTACCAAAGATTTAAAAACTTATTTTCCATATTAATATTAACTGTACCAACTGATTCCATCCAAGGATAGCCCAAAACAATATCTTCATCAACCATATTTATAGCATGAAAATCAGAATGCAATACATATGTGTCCATGGTGATATTTAAATCTTTAAAAATTTTAACATTTTCACCCTCAACATGTGTGTTGTGAATATTATTTGCAGGAACTTGCAATCTATTAACCAATTGAATATTGATAAAACTTTGCTGACAACTAGGGTTAATAGAAACAATGACATTTTCTTTATGAATACAACCATGAAATTGTAATATAGATTTTTCACATGAAAATAAACTCTTGGTGATGTCTTTATCCTTACTCTTTGTATGAAACCATTTGTCTAAAAATAAATTTTCATATTCTTTATTTGAAAGTGCTGAAATATCTTCAGATTTAACTTCAAACCACTAGTTAAGAGCATCATCCCTTAAATTTATCCATAGTCCATTTCGTCATAGGAAGCTACATGATGACTTTATATTTTTGATATATAAAAGTAATTTTCTCAAGTTTTTCCTCAGAAAGTGACATCCACTCAAAATAGTGAAATGATTGCCACCATATGAGAGCATCATCTTTGAAACCCAAATCTACAAAAGATTTCCACTTCTCTTTCCATAATGACTTTTGAGATTGTATAAATTCTTCAATACTAGGGCCATGATCCCTTACAATAAAAAATATCAAGCTTGGAATAAATCTTCAACACAAACTAAAGCTTAAAAATAACTTATTGTGCAAATCACGCGGTTTTTTCCGGAAAAAAACCTAAAAATGACCGAATTTAAAATGCTCATAACTTTACTTCCCAAACCTAGTTTGGGCTGATTTTGTTTTTGAAATTAGGTATTTTTCCGAGAGGAGTTCAAATATCCAATTTGTTTGGCCAAATTCTGCTCAGAAAGTTTCAGATCTGAACCTGAAGTGTGTCGCCCTCTTTTTTCCTAGAAAAAATCTGCAAAAAAAGCCAAAACATTTTCCCCTTCTTTGGCCAAGGAAAGTGTTATGATACCAATTGTTAAGTGATTGAATAGATCTGAAGATAAAAAATCAAAATAATCCCACAATATCAACAAGAAAAAACCAAACCATTCACCAAAATATAGAACACAAGAAATAGTCAAAACCCTTGAGGTAGGGTAACACCATATATTAATCCTTAAGGAAGGATAAAACTCCTCAAACAATGCTTGATACATTCACAGTATTATTCACTATGTTTCATTACATTTCTTATACTTCTTTATATATATCTCTCTATCTTCTAGGAGCCTTCTAGAGAGTCTTCTCACATTTATTACATCTAACTACCATAGTGGTACTTTATTAATATAGTGGACCTAGTCCACCTTACATTGAATGATGGCATTCTCATATGTTACGTGCTATCCTCTAATGAGAGCTTAAATATCCATGGGTTATAATTCTTAACTAATGATTGAAATATTGACCACTCAAGTAACAAATAAAAAAACATTATATTTAATTTTTATGTTTATGAGATCTATAGACTATATTTTATTATATAAGAAAACTACTTATATTCAATGATTTACGTGGAAAAACATCCACATCAATCTTTCCCATTTGTTTGAACAAATGTGAAGATAGGAAAAGAAAACATAGTTATAACCATAGATTGTGAAATATCATGAACATAATATTAAGTTTAATGAAAAAACTTATATAGAAAAAACTCTTATCAAAAATAAAAGATGATGACGTGTTTTTTTTTTCAAGATTTATAATATAAATAAAAGAAAGATATTTTCATTATAAAATACTCAAAAATAAGGTCAAGTATGAATACATTATGGATTAAAGTTTTCTTCTTTCCATGTTTATCTATGTATCTTTTATGTATCTTTTGCTACTTCTTTTAGCGTCCACATGACTATAAACATACAACTACATAAATATCAACTTGCTTAGAGTGTAACTTCCACATACCAACTCTTTTATTTTATTGCAATACAATAGAATATTGAAAAGGTCTCTATGAAATGTATTCGAATTCAAGTTTCTTATCAATTTGCATCTCAAGTTTTGAACCTAAAATTATGATAACTTCCACATACTAGTTCTCCTTTATTTTATTACAATACAATGTTGAAAAGGTCCACATACTAGTTTTCTATTAATTTACTACAATATAATTTTTATTTTATTACAATACAATGTTAAAAATTTCTCTATAAAATGTATTCAAAATCAAATTTCTTATCAATTTTCATCTCCGAGTCAATAATCCTTAAACATTCATTACTTCAATTTTTTTTAAATATAATTATTCATTTATAATCTCATATATATATATATATATATATATATATATATATATATATATATATATAATTTTTGAATTTTTTTTATCATATTATATTTAATTAAAATGATAATATATATAATTATTCATTTCTAATCATAAAAAAAAATTAAGATATTATAAAGATGTAATCAACCCTAAGTCTTAGTGGACGTTCATCATCATCATATATATATATATAAACATTGTAATGAAAAGTCTTAACATTGTTTACATTTCATATATAAACATAATATTTAAATATAAACTTTATTTCTTATAACCTAAATATGGAATGGAGAATTCTTCCAAAACTAGGTATAAAAAATGAATATCAACTTATGAATATTTTCAATATTTATATTATAAAAAATGTCTTCAAAGTTTTTTTAATAATTTCTATCTTAAATATGTGTTTTATAATTTTTAAATATTATATTAATATTTTCAAAAGTATCATATAAATTCGAGAATTGAGCATGAAACTTCTTTACAAATTTTTTTCCATTTACATGACACTTGCCAATCCGTCTCCACCCGTGCAAGCAACTATCATAACATATATTACCCTACAATCTTTATATTATTTAATTGTTTCATAAAAAAATCATATAAATCTTCATATTTTATATGATAAAGCATATTATCCAATATTCCTTTCTATTCAAAAACTTGGATCATAATCATATTACTTATTTCCCATTACATTTGGTCATTTATCCCATCACTTATTTATTAAATTTTAAATAAACAGAATATCTAGTAAACTGTTTTAATGATTTGCAAGTTTTCAACAGAATTTATGGTATCACTTATTTATTAAATTTTAAATAAACATAATATCTAATATTTATTTTTGAATTTTATTCCTGTTATTATAGGAAATAAATTTTGGTAAAAAGGATAATAATTATTTTTCATAACCATCCAAGCTACATTTAATTAACTAATAAACTATTTTAATGATTTACAACTTTTAAATAATTTTAATGATTCAACTATCCAGGCTACACCCAACCCAATTGACTAATAAACTGTTTTAATGATTTGCAACTTTTAAATAGTTTTAATAATTTAAAATTTTTGTAGCGTTGTATCAATCGTTTCTAAAGTTGGAAACCATTTATAATTTCTTCCTTGCTGCTAAAGGTAATATACCGGATGGCTTTGTCCAGATCTTAACACACTTTTAACATCATCAACCATATTCATTATATTCAACATTTCACTTTCAAACTGTCCAATCATGGTTTGATGCATTATCACCTTTCCTTTTAATGGAATAATATATTGAGAAATTTCATGAATTGAATAACCTGGTAAAATGAATAATTGAAATAATTACAGTGGAAAATGAAGTCCCAATTATATCTGTTATTTTTCTACATTTTGTAAATAATTAGGAATAATCCAGGAGTCGTCAACTATTTTTCTTTCCATGTGCAAAAGTCCTAAACAACATACAACGGTTAAAGTATTACATTAATGTCCAGCAAAGAAATCCCACATGATTGAGTTGTTATTCGTTTCGTTCACGCAAGAACTTAAACAGAGCTCCAGTGGATCTCTTATCCCCGAGTTATTCTCACTATAGCTAATATTATCAGACGAACAATAATMATTATCATTCCCTGAACATGAACTGCAGTTTTCTTTCTCCGACTTGACACTCCCAGCTTGGCCTTGCACAGGAAAAAGCTGTAGCGTCTCCATCTGATCACGGTCATCCTCACCTTCTTCTCTTGGATTGTTATCAAGCTGCATATGACAAGTATTATAATGAAATTGTTGGCTAAATCGTCCCTGCAAAGATCTGTTCGTACCGTTTCTGCTACCCGTTTTCGATGCATAAATAACCGAGCTGTTATCAGGGGCGTCCAATTCTATATTTCCACATAATGGAGAACCAACTACAATGAATTAAAAGAAAAAAAACGTTAGAATTGACACTAGAATGATATATACACAACAAAGAATGACCCAATTATGATAAACTCATGAATTCTCTGATAAACTGTATAACTTATACTGAAACAGAAGGCACTAATATTAACTGAGAAAATAGCAATATATAGCCATGACCCAACATAGAAAATTGTCTTACTGGGTGACCGTGATATACATGCAGGATACAGTACAATCATGGCTTACATTGCGAGGAAGAGGAAGAATCCTCCGCTTCTTCTCTTCTCCAATTGTCTGATTCAGGTTTTTGTTGAAGCATATCGGTGATGATAGTGTAGCGCCGCCGCTTCTGTCTCTCACGAGCCTTGTGATTCTGAAACCAGTAGAACACATTCTTCCCTTCTATTTTTCCGTAACGTTTGAGCTGTGAGGAGATCTGCTGTATCTGCTCTGCAGTGGGAGTACGCATTCCCCCTCTGTATAACTCTTTCAGTATTGTTACTTGCTCTGCTGTCGGATTCCAACGTGATCCACTTGCAGGTTGGGCTGTTATCATCATTATGCAGCTTTCATTCTCTGGGCTGGAACTTGCATCTGAAATAATATTTTTACTTACCTCGTCAGGAGACTAGAACAGCAAGGTGCTGAGTGCATTCCTGGGATAGTTTAAGCATATAAAAGTTTACATTCGCTTTTGTCAATTTAAAAGCTTAATAGTAGTTTCCAACCTAAATTATCTGTACCCAGGGACTTCCAAATAATTTTGAAATAAATCTCAATACCCTTAGACTTTTAAGAAGATTGGATTTGTCAACTAAACAATACAGTACAGAAGCCATGTGAAGTTTTATAAAAAACAAAAACATTGATATCAATTTTTATGAAATCGATATCAATTACTTATATATGTAGGGTTTTGATTTAACAGAGAATACAATATATATAGCACTGAGAAACAAATCCATCATATCACTAGAGATAAAGTTGGAACTCTGGTAAAACTCTTTCTTTTTTTGGATTTGAATTTGTGACTTTTCAGGAGGAAACACATATTCTTAATCATTAGACCCATTCAAACTGTATAAATTAAAAATCTTTGGATAAATTAGCATCTTAGGTGTGGCCTTGACAAGTATTAAAACCCGACAAGTATTAAAACACTCAAGATAATAGAATCCCAAATTTAACCTCTCAAAAAGAAACACATATTCTTAACCATTAAACCCACTCAAACTGTATAAATTAAAACCCTTTGAATAAATTAACATGATAAATGTGACTTTGACAAGTATTAAAACCCTCAAGATAATGGAATCCCAAATTGATTAGGGAATTTGGGAAGATGGTATGATGAGACTAGAGGATTTTAATACCTTTAGGTGCTACACTGATCAGGGATTAAATTTGGTACCTTTACGCCCTAAACATGGAGCAAAAATTTGGAGAAAGTTCCAGATCTTTTGGCTAAACATGCAACTGCAAAATGGACTAAGATCAAGGATGTAACTATAAAATGGACTGGATCAAGGGATGTTTTTAGTAGCTATAAGCCAGGACGTATAAGAAAAAATATGACCACGTTATGTATTCTCTCAAAGCCAAGACAAGTTATTGATGGGTATTTATTATTTTAATAACGACCATGTTATTTATTACATTCTTATTGCAGTATACATGAAAATGCTGCACCTTGAAAACCAGGATCCAAGAATTCAATTGAGGGTAAAAGCTAAGTTTTATCTCTAGAACAAAAACTACCGAAACAAGCACTGGAAGCAAAAGTAAACCAATATAAACGAAGCTGAGATTCAAAATGCTACCGAAACAAGCACTGGAAGCAAAAGTAAACCAATATAAACGAAGCTGAAGCTGAGATTCAAAATGATGGGGGTGTGAAAAAAACAAACATTATCCTATAAGCTACTTTCAGACAACGTTGAAATAAGAAAATGTCTGGGTGAACAGGCTTGTCAATAACAACTGAAATTACCATGCATACCATATGAATTATTTTCAAGCAAACAACGTCTAAATATACCATTAGAAAGCTTGAGCTGAAGCATCTGATGTGCCATTCCAATGTCCAGAGTTTTTTTTGAGGTCTCCATGCTCATCATATGCTGCTTGGAATTAGGGATGGCTTACAGTTCTGCAGCTACAACACAGAGGCGAGGGTCCGAATTTTCTTTCCTGTGGATCAGTTGTGTAAAGAGTCTGTGACTGCATATAAGGGCCATGATGATTATGAGCAAAACAAGGCTTGACCAGAAGAAGTCAGAGGCCCAATACAGCTAAGATGAAGCAAATGATTCAGTAATTTTTACTGACTGCAAGGAAGCGAGAGACCATGAATCTCCGTGCCTTAGAACACTGACAAAGCCCATATCCATTACACAAATAAATGGGCTTGGGAAATGCAATTGACAAAGCCAGAGCCTCCTAAAACCAAAGAATGAGATAGTAAAAAAGGCGCTCTGCGTTGGAGAAAGAGCAATCGTTTCGAGGAGAAGTACAAGGTGGCAGGAGGCCGCAGAGGAGTGACAAATTTGATAAAGAAAATCAGACAAAATTCGCCCAATAGGTATAAAATAGTTATAAAAGTTAAAATTCATAGAAGCTGCCATGCCAGCTTAC
>JASDQU010689391.1:16306-38710 GCA_032191745.1 Picea mariana | reverse complement strand
CAACAAGGGGTTACAAGGGTGTCCAACAGATGTGTGCTTAAGAACCACTTGTATTTCCTGCATGTATGAATCCCTCAACCGCGGGTTTATGCGTGTAACGACAGGTCTTTGTGGCTTAAAGACGCCGGAATACGTCTCTACCCTGGAAAAAAAAATACCCACAATTTCTGCCAAGGAAAGTGCTCTGATACCACTTGCAAGATACCAGATATATAAAATATGCAGAACAAAAATAAAATGCTAGAAATGGTAGAATAACAGTAATATATCCAGCATAACATTCACAATACACAGAAATGATATACGAAATAGCAATAGAAAAAGCACTTTGATTCAGAAAGCAATGTTCACAGGCCTCTTTGAGGGGGCAACCTCTAGTCGAGCAGCGCTCTGTTACAATAATCTCCAAGCTAGGGTTCTCATACCCTCGCCCCTTATTTATACTAAATATGTCTATTAAGAGAAGCATCTAGAGGAAGATCCTTCTAGAAGCGGAAGCTTCTATTAGGTCTTCTTACATCCGCCTTATTCTATTTTACTGAAAGGCCTTATTAATATTGACCTTTATTACATCTGAATACATTGATCTACCTATGTGTGGGTTAGGACCTTAACATTCAATGACAGCTATGTCATATGTCTTGAGGTCTTCATAGATCCATGCAAACACATTAGCAAATTCTCTTAATAACTCGGTATATTCGACCCTCTGTTCTTTGGTCAAACCACTTGACAACTTGACAAACTTAGGCTCCTCCTTTGTGCCGATTTTTCACTCCACTGTATCATCATCTCCATTTGAAACCCTACCCTTTACTACCACATCATTCCCATCGAACAGTCTTTCTAAAGGGACTAGTCCCTTCAAAATGTGATTGCTAGGCAAATGAATAATATGGTGATTAGCAATTTTATATAAAAATACCTCAGGGTGAGGATGACTTTTGAGATCAGGATCCTGATCAATGTGCAATGCAGAAAATTCATCAATGGATTGAAGAAATTTTTTGATTTCAAGATCGTCTTCGAATACCTTCCAATGCTTGATATTGTCCGGAACAGATGGCCTATGTCTTATCTCGACCTCATATTTGATCTTAGGCAGCAGAGGGATCTTGAACAGACTAGCTGAGACAGCTAAGGAATCGGCCAAAGTATTTTCCTCTCTTGGAATAAAAGAAATGTTGAAAGCTGAGAAGAAATTATCAATCAGGTCCCACACTTCATTTTTGTAACTCCTGAGCCAAGGATGCTTAGCCCGATAAGCATTTCTAACTTGTTGGATTATCAACTCAGCATCTCCGAACACTGCTACCTCCTTAATTCCCATTTCTTTTACAGCCCTCATACCCAGAACAAGAGCTTCATATTCTGCCACATTATTGGTAGCTTCAAATTCTAGCTTGTATGACAGGGATATGGTTTCCTACCAAGGGGACACAAGAACCACTCCAGCGCCAGCACCTTCGCTAGAAGAAGCTCCGTCAAAGAACATTTTCCAAACAGAGGTGGTTGGAGGAGGTATCTCGTGATTAAATATGGGTTTCTTTCTGATTTGAAAAGAGGCTCTAGGAGTCTCAGTGATCTGCAATAAACTAGACCCCAAATCAGTGTCAAGTGCAAAGAGGGGGTGATTAGTGGGGTCTGCTTTGTCACTGACAATGTAGGCCAGCTGAGCTTCTCTGTACAACCTCATGTGTTCCCCTCCAAAGACTGGAATGGTGGCATATGTGAGATCCATCTGTAATGGTCCTCCAAGTTTTTTAATCCAAGATCTTGACAACAACATGCCGAACTTGGGGGGAACATCAGCTACTACAATGTTTATGACCACACTCTTCATTGGCAGCTGAAATAAAGATACCACCAAGTCTTTGATGACTCCAAGGCATTGCACCCTCCTTGAATCAAAAGAGTACAAATCGTGATAAGTCTTTCTCACTTCCAGTCCCAATTCTTCCATGACTATTTTGGGCATAAGGTTGTGGGAAGCTCCTGAATCCATGAGGCAATTATGCATCACTTTATCATGTATGTTCAGGGATGTGTAGAAGGGAGGGGATGAATCATCTATGTCTTCTACCATGGGACCTAAGACGACTGCTGGATTTTCATCTTGAAGATTTACTGAGTCTGTAGAAGGTTGGGAGGACTCAGATTGTAGCAGCTTGGAGAGGGACCTTTTGAAATCTTCATTTTTAACTAGCTCTGAGAGGCGTACGAGAATTCTAATCTTTTGAATTTCATGCTCAAAACTAAAGGAGGGAAAAGTCTTAGGAGCTTCCCTTACCTCAGAGACAAGTTTTTTGGCTGTTGGAAAAGTATTCTGAGTTTTATTTTCTTTAGTAGTGATTGTAGCAGGTTTAGCAGGTTTTTCCGCTATGAGGGGTTGATCATGGTTATCAAAATTTCCTTCTTTCTTCTTTGACCTGAGATGATATCTGTTAGGATTGTTGTTGGCCTTTTCCCCTTTACCCAACTCATTGACTTGAATGTTCATAAGGGATCCTTCATATGCAAATTGAGTCAAATGGGGAAAAGGGGAAGTGTCTTCAATACAGTGAATTTCGGGGTCGAGCTCATCTATCTCTTATCCTTCCTCATGAGCAACTAGGCTATTTTGGAGAGGGGTTTGAATCCTCTGATCATCTCTGTCTTTGCTCCTTTGTTCCCTCAGCAAATCCTATGGCACATTATTGCCAAGCCTCCTGAAGCCTCTGTTATCAGTATTTTGGGGATTTTTGTACATGGGCTTCCCTTCCAACTCCCACCTTTCCATTCTAGCCAAAAGTGACTTTAGCACTTTAGTTACCTCATTCATTTGAAGGGGAAGGGGAGAAGAATTGGATGGGGAGGCTTCAAGTCTCTTCCTGGATATGTCTCTATCAACCTTATTCCTGAGTCGGTCAATAGCCAATATGTTAGATTCTACTTCCACGGCTGCATCCTACATGTGAGCCATAGTAGTTTCTCTCCTTTCCCTCACCAGGAGGCAGAAATCGAGATCAAAAGCGCTAGCATAAGTTATTTTAGCAGAGCCTTCTGAGGGCTTTATTTCAGCGGGATCTTATTGTACATTTTATTGAATCTGTTGGAGAAGTCAGAGACAGACTCTCCTTCCTTTCTCTTCAAAGACCCAAACTCTGTCATGTAATACATGAAGTCTTTTTTGTCTCCCCACTGTCTCAAAAAGGCGTTATCCAAATCCTCAATCCCATCAATAGATCTAGGAGGCAGGGCCCTAAACCACTTTCTAGCCTCGCCTTCAAGTCTATGGACAAAAATCCTCATCCATACGTCTGCATGCATGATAACATGATCATCTGTAAAACTGTAAAAGGCTTCAAGGTGTTCTTCGACAACTATGTCCCTTTCACCTGTAAACTTGGGCAATTGCTTAAGGTAGCCATCTACTGGAAGGGCGTTGAGAGGCTGAGGTAACAAAAGGGTAGCATACCTAGTGGCTATTATAGCCTCCATTCTGGTCATGGGAGGATTTTCTCCTACCATAGGAATATTAGGTGGAGGAGAACTCAGAGGAGAAGGAGCTCGAACAGGAGATACTGGAAATGAGCTTACAGGTGGACGGGGAAACAATGGGGGATTCAGAGAGAAGGCTAAGGGGCTTGAGTCAACAGATGCTTCTCTCTGTGTAGTAGCAGCAACAGTAATAAGAGGAGGGGTGGTAAATCTAGGGGTGGGGAAATATTCTATGGTCCTAGGTCTATGCCAAGGTACAGCTTTAGGGGAGAGGGGAGTGATAGGGATTTCTCCCTCCAATCCCAGACCAAGAGGGGAGAACTCAGCAGGAACACTCCCGAAATTCAGGAAACGAGAAACTTCAGAAAAAGGTCTGCTAGGAAGCTAAGAAGAAGAAAATGGAGTTCCTGCAGAAGGATATGGAAAATTACCTGGTTCAGCGGTGGAAGTTTCTCCTTCAGAGGCCTTTCCTTTTTTGAAAATCATCTCCGGATCGGCTTCAGGTGTAGCTAGAGGCAGTTGTGGACGAGACCGCGTGTGTCTACCTTTGGAAGCCACAACTAAAACAACAAGTTCACCACAGTGGAGTCATCAGGTGCATAGTAGCAATCTCGTAGGGCTCTGATGCCTAATGCACCTTCAGAATCAGAGGCTCGATGTCGTTCAATCCCAGGGAAAATTTTCAACTTTGTCCTCAGCAATGGCACCAAAAATGTTGGCGTCAGAAGTCACTCCTGGATTGCAACAGGAGTAAGCCTGAGGCCCATCAGTTTGAATGTCATGATTTGTTGATAAAGGGTGATGAATGAAAGTAAACTCGGAATAATATCATTCTAACTCAGAAACTAGGCCAGGCATGCACAAGCAGATGAAGTCTTGGTTCAATTTCAGGGAGTAAGTTGTAATAAGGGTGAGTAGGAGGAAGACTTCTGTGGGGAAATGTGAAGGGATGTTGTAGGCATTAGGCTTCCAATATCTTGAGGAAGAAAACTTTGAACACAAGAACTTCTTATATTCAAAAGCGAAAACACTAAAAGAACATAACAGAATTATGATAAATCCTTTATCATAACACATTCATGACGATTCATGTGAATCATTCAATCATGAACCCTTTCAGTTTGAGATTGAAACAAGATGAAAAAGGGAGTTGCCTTTAGTTAAACAATGAAATTTCATATACAGATACATAGCCAGGAAAACTAGTGCTTCATTAAAACATTACAGTCGGGAGATCTGCTCTACCATCCATCCTTACAAAAATACAAAAACTGAGTATATATACTCAGGGCAATTTTCCACCTTCGCAGTAGGAAGGTAGCTGAGACATTAAAGTCCAAATTAGTGTGTGCAGGCTCCTTAGTCAAACCTGGACGGAACTCCTTCGTCAGACGCCATCTTAACTCAGCATGGCTCTTGCAGGGGGACCTGCAAACAAGGGTACCACGGGCTGATTGCTTCAGGCCTTTTCCACGCCCTCCATTTATGAGTTGAGCTGAGGTCTCAACCACCTGCTCAATATTCATTAACTGCTTCTTCCATGGAGGGTGGTCGAGACTGAAAACAAAAAAAACAACCCTTTGTTCTTTGAAGTCCCAGTAGCCGAAATGGTGAAATGGCTCCTGGGCACTTTTCACATTTCGAGTTTCGAGGTTTCGAAATGCAGTGGAAGAGAAACCCCTTTGTCCTTTGAAGTCTCGGTAGCCGAAATGCCAAAATGGCTCCTGGGAGTTTTTCGCATTTCGCATTTCAGGGTTTTGAAATGTAGTGGAAGAGCAACCCCTTAGTCCTTTGAAGTCTCGGTAGCCGAAATGTCGAAATCGCTCCTGGGCGCTTTTTGCATTTTGCGTTTCGGGGTTTCGAAATGCAGTGGAAGAGAGCAACCCTTTGTCCTTTGAAGTCTCGGTAGCGGAAATGCTAAAATGGCTCATCATTTTGTGATTTTGGCCATAAGAAATGATCTCATGCGCCAAACCTCGTGCAACTCTGTGACTCAAACTTACCCGATGACCATCAATCTGCTCCATCTATGGATCCTCACCGTTGAAAGAAAAATGCCCGCTCGCTTGATTTTAAGCCCGAAATGGACTTCTTCAGTATGTTGTGCTCGACGCTCATGACTTGCAAGAAGTGGTGCTCACAGTAGCATCTCTCAACTCGACAATAACTTTTATCTCTTCCAACCTATCCCAAAGGTTTGTCCTAGGTATTGTGTCAAAATATTTTCTAAAGTCAACAAAACAACATAGGAGATTGGTTTTATTATTGCATAACTCATCCACAATGATCCTAAGCATAACATGGTGTTCCATTGTTGAATGGTATATCTTATTTATATGGCTTGGCCTTTATCTCTTTTTCTTTGGCTTTCTAGCCATAGGCTAATCTTCTTTTCCAAAATATTTATGTACATCTTGGATACACTGAGGCTAATCATAATGGTCATGTAATTAGAGGGAATGTTTTTATCCCCACTTTTAAAAATAGGTACAATTTGACTTTGTGTCCAAGTTTTAGTGAAGCCCTGCTTTATTGCTAAATTAGAGAGCTTGTGTATGTGAGGGATAAGGATAGACCCTCTGGTTTTAAAAACTATAGCTTGATAGCCTTTAATGTTTTTAGTTTTGCCATTTATGAAGTGTTTAACCCCCAAACTCTATATGTCTTCCATAAAAAAAAAACATAATCAAATATAAAATAATAAACATAAAATTGAAATATAAAAAAATATTTTAAAATAAAATATAAAGCCACTTTAAATTTAAACTTCCTTGGATAGAATATAATGTCAATTTAAACTTAACCTTAACCTCCCTTAGGATAAAATATCATGGGGTGATACAATGGAAATTTTAGCCTCTAGTAAAGACTGCTACAGCTTTGGAGGATGCTCTTTTGCTTTCATTTCACTTCATTATACGTGTCATAAATGTTGTTCCACTCATGGCCTTCATCTTTCTGTATTTATGAAAAAGATACGAGGATGTTCAATTGTTAAAAGCACAAGGAAGGATTGAACAATCAAGAATGTTAAGTATATGAAAATGTTAAGCATATAATAATAATAATAATAATAATCTATTTTTAAGGTCACGACCAAGCTAGTACACCAAATTGGTGTATGAGACCCCCTTGTTTGTGGGACAAGGGACCCCCCTCCGCCCAACGATTTGACTGGTAAAGTCTACGAAGGTATACATACCCTACCCCCCTCTGGATTTGAACCTGTGACTTTTTAAGAGGAAACACATGTTCTTAACAATTAGACCCATGTTCTTAAACATATGCTATCACTTTTTAAAAATATCTCAAATTCTTTGAACTTATAAACTTGGTTTTAAATTTTAATTTTAAAATTTAAAATATAACTCTAATGTTTAAACTTTAAAATAGAATAAATTATTTTTAATGTTTAAAAGTTTAAAATACAATGAGCTCAAATTTTCTTTATATTGATTTAGATTTTTTTATATATAATTTTGAATTATTTAATTCAAAATTTATGTTTAAAACTTTAAAATAGAATGAGTTCAAATTTTCTTTATATTGATTTAGATTTTTTTTTATATAATTTTGAATTATTTAATTCAAAATTTAAAGTAATTTCCATTATTAATGTTCCTTTAATGTAATAAAAATATTCATTAATAATGTTCCTTTAATGTAATAAAAATATTTATGAAAATTGCAGGAAAGTAAACTAGTATTTTAATAAGCATTAGTTAAAAGTCACTCCATTTTGAATTGTGCCAATTAATATTAAGTCCTCTTCAATTTTGAGTGGATTTTGAAATAAAGTTATTCACTGAACAAATATTCTTTTGGAAACTATTTGTATTGTAAGGTTATTAGCTATGAGTTATAAACACTTTTCCATTTTAAAAAAATATCTACAACATAGCTTGGAGTTGATTCAACAAAATATTTGTGTAAGTTATTTTATACATAAAGGTAAATATGCAAACGCACATCATTCACTATACTCTTCATTTTTTGGAAACTATTTGTACTATTAAGGTTATTAGCTCCGAACACTTTTCAATTTAAAAAAAATACAAATGCACATCATTCCCAACACATCAAGTTTTAGGGAAGCAACGGTAGTTAGCATACTCGTTTTTAACAATGGATATCCTCTCCAATCTTCCCTTTAAAAAAGTATAAAGGTGATACATGAGTATTTCTCGGTAGTTGTACATCCTACATCACCTCAAAATATTTGAATTCAATTTATCATTTTGTTGAATTTCAGTAATAGTTTCTAATAGTTAATAAGGAGTAAAAGTACTATAATGTAGAGACAAGTTATAAATGCAAGGGAGGGATTGTGAGTTAGATTGTACATGGAAACTTTTAATTAGTGATGATGTGGACCTATTTGACATGGTCAACTATGTTTGATTGTTGGCATTGGACATTTTCATAGGCTATTTTGTTGTAAGAATCTGTTGTTAGATATGGGTGGTAGGTGTGTGGAGGAGTCTCCATGATCCCAGAGGAAACAAGATTGTATAATATGTCATGGGGCTTGGAAATGTTTCAAACAACCTTGCCGAGGCCTATTCACTATGGAGAGGCCTTTGCATTGCAAAGGAAGAAGGCATCAAAACATTGATAACATCGAGGGACTCTATGTTGGTTATCAAATCCATGATATACCAAGCATTTCTAGGTTGGAAACAAACTAAGCATACTCATCTCAAGAATAAATCTCCAATTTCAATCAGGTCTTGTTCTTTCATTAAAAAAGAGAGCTTAATGGAGAGGTGGGCCATGGGACAAGGTGGCCTCCTCCCTAAGCCCTAGACTGTTGATAAAAAATGGGGTAAGATACCTTAGCCCCATACCTTAACGAATTTACATGCAACAATTTAATGGGAATTCAATGAAAACGCATGGTTCGACACAACATGGAAAGGATGGGAGGTGGCCTTCGTAGTTCTCACACTTGTTTCGTATGGGTCCTTTCAAGGCAATTCAATGCATAAGGATGGAACCTCTGTTGATATGTGGGATATAGCCGACAATGGGGATAGACTGGGATTTTATTTGGCAGATTCAATCTAGAATTTGTGGAGTGGGAATGGATTATTTGGTAGTGAGGTTGGTTAGGATTTACGGAAATGTGAAGGACTTTAGTTCGGGATCAATGTGTCTTTAGGAGGAGTTTCACGGAGGTGTTCGTGGGTGGTGGCTTTGGGTTGTGGTGCTATTATAGCATCATTTTCCACCACATATGCATTGATTCCATCTTGGCCATACCATTTCCCTACTTGCAAATCCATTTCCTCTTTTCCTCCTTAGAATTAATCAAAAACCCCCATTTGTTTACATATATGCACCCTATCGGTTATACATATCACGTACATATGTCTGTTGCTCCATTGTAGGGCACGTACACATATTTTTGGCTCAAAAAAATAATAAAATTGCATATTTTTGGGCGGGGTTTACATTTTTTCTCGATTCTTGATATTCTATTATTTGTTTACAATTGTTTACAACTACTCCAACCACTTGGAGAGAGTATAAAAAGAGCCAATGGGTAGAGGAGAGCATCATCATACCTTGAAGAATCATTATGTTGGTCAATTCCTAGTAGAGTTTGGATTCTGTGAAAAACATCTTTAGGCCTGGAAACCTTTCTTTCCAATAGTATTCACTCTCTTTCATCTTGTCAGAAAGAAGCCATGTTTTTTTCTTGGACTCGCTTAAGTGAAGAACTAGGAGGTGGAGTTGATCTTTACCAGCCTGGTGGAGGAACTTGGATGTCAGTTCCGGAGCAGTGCCACAACAGACATAGGTTGTAGCATTCCTTATTTATGTTGTTAAGTTAATAAATAGATCCCTTTCCCATATATTCATGTGTTTTAACACATAATTGTCATTTGAATGTTCAATGATCTAGAACACTAATTGATTGGATTTCAAATGTTATATTTTGATAGTCAGTTATTCGTGTAACTACCTCTTTTGTAGTGATCTTTATCTGTATGTGCAAGTGATTAGAGAAATAGTTGGAGTGGGCGGTTGGAGTAAAGCTTCAAGAACGAGATCGAAAACCAATGTAGGGTCCAGGTTTATTTGTCTCCTAATAAGAAAAAGTTAGTTAGTTAGTTACATTTTGTTTAACTGTTATTTTGGGATTGGGATTTCTCTTTAGGGTCATTTCTCTATTATGTCTCTAACCCAAAGCCATAAGAGATATATCTTCGTAACATAATTGGTGACCATACTAGGGATGGTCTCATGTTTGGGTTAGTTATAGGTGCTTGTAATTGTTTTTCTATTTGTTTGACTTTTTTTTGTCTTTACTACTTAATTTAGTTTCTTAGAGTTTTATACCTACTTTTTCAAGCTTTATGTCCATCTCTTTCAATCCCTTTTGGAAGCTTTAGAGTTGCATATGATTTCTTCTATGTACACATACATTATATACCCTAGAGATAGGCACATACATATGTGCTCTACAGATGTATACAAACATGTATACATCTAGAGAGGAAGTTTTTAAACTTTTTCTCAACCTTTCTGAAGGATTTGTTGGGTTTTTGCGAGTCTTTCTAGGTTCTCTAAGTCTTTGTATCCTAGAGTCAGTCTCAGGAAATAGTTAAGTTGTTTAACCTTACAAGAAAAACAAAAAAATATATAGGTTCTATTGATAGTTGCTTCAAACCTAGTTTTGGTTTGGTAGTCTGAAAGTTCTTGTTTCAAGTAATTTCTTTCTTGGATTCCTATGGTAGTCCTATCTATAGTCTGGAATAATTTGACCTAGTTCTTTCTACCTCTTTTCCTCTCTTTTTAATTGTTTAGCAAAGTAAAGAAAAAATTTAGTAGTTTTTCATTTCATTTTGCTTGAACAACAAGAAAAACAAAAAGAATTTTGTTTTTTTTTCTTCTTCTTTCATTCCTTACCATCTTTTATCACTAAAAAAGAAAAGAAAAATTTAATTTCTAGCATTCTCTCTCCCCTTTTTCATTGACTTCAAAAGCGTACTTACACTTTTTGAAAGTTTTTGAGTATCTTGTTGCCAATCATAGTTTCGTCTTTTGAAAAGAAGAGTCAAAGTTTTGCTTATTTTGAAAAGGTGCTTTGCATTCAAAGTAAAAGATTGCATCACATCTTGCATTGCATCCAAAGTAAAGAATTACATTACACATTGCACTGAAAAGAAAAGTTGCATTGGATTTGAAAAATAAATTGATCTTATAGCACAAATTTTTCCATTGAAGAATTAGTTGTGTTCCTTATTAAACAACAATGTTGTTAAGTGTTTAATTTCTGCAAGTCATCTAATACATCACTTCCATTTCCCCTTGAGTAATAACAATTATAAAACAAAGCGTAAACTAAAATTGATTAGACTTTTTTTTGGTAGGGTTCGCAAATTAGTCCAAGTTAGGGCCTTGTATTAGGTTGAAGAGGTAGCAACCCAAGGCCATCGAAAAAAAAATAGGATTCTAACTTAGGGAGCATTGAAAATCCAATTTCTGTATAGGTTTAGTTGGGATCCTCCTCTAACATGGGAGTTAAATATGAGGTTGTGTGAGGAAGAGTTGAGGAGAATACCCCTCTGAGACTTGATCAAATGTAGTGGATCAATCGTATATGGGGGTTTTGTTAGTGCCCACACCTCCCTTTGAGGTATCTCTTTCAAATCTTCAAAATTATCTACCTTGCCCATACATTCGGTCTCGACTATCAACTATACCCACAGACATTGAATTCCAGTTGGTATCTCTAGTAGCCTTTCTTGGGTTCCACGGAAGTGGCTACAAGGGGGATTCCGATGATACCTGAGGTAGATGTTGCACCACACTTTTAGTACCCCTGGAGGGTGCCTCGCGACGCAAGGAGTACTCGCACTGGGAAGGGTTGTTATGTGGAGGTCAGGGTAATTGTTTCTCACTCCTTCATTCTTCATTCATGAGACTTACTCAACCTATGCTGGTTTTCGGAATGGAATTTCCTTGACTTATTTGCTACCTTGGTCTCGAGACCTAATCCACCTGAATTGAGGTATTAAAGAGGTGGTTCGTGTGTGTTGTTTCTTTAGGAATTTTTTGTCAGTGTTGTGATCTATTTGTATAGTTGGCCTTAGGAGGTTAATTGGTGTCTACCTTAAATATTTGATTTAAAGTGGAAGATCAACCACTCCACCGGTCTTGAAGGATCCAAGGTATTTTTCCAGAAAGGGTGGAGCCTCCACTTCCTCCTCAGAAGCATTGACTAGATCGATATGGTTCTTTTGATCTGAGTGGTCGTGTTGAATTAGTGGAGACCAAAATTGTAGAGACAAACACTTCTACACTGGAGGTTACTTGAATTTTGGATCTCAAAGTCAAAGGCTTCATTAGACATTGGAACCCTCCGTTAAATAGACCTCGTGATCCAATTCTAGTGCAAATTCCAACTTTAGGGTCAGGTGACACTGACAACCGCATTATTCAGTGGTCAGTCATGGAAAACACCTTATATGTGTGAGGTTCAAGGGTCTCGTCTACCCCCACTTCAACTATTGTTGTGGCATGGATTTCACCTCCTCACCTTTCTACAGAGGCCACAAGCATTGTTCAATCGATGACATCCATGATGATTGGTGGTTCAACTTTGTTGCTAACTAGACCCACTTCTTTCATGAGTTTCGCGTCGTCTGCATGATTGGTCTCCAATGCATTTTTGTTTGGGGATTCATCAATAAGCATGCAACATGTTCTGTCTAATTCCCATCCATTCGTTCAAAAATCTAGTTTTAGGGTGGGGATTTTTTCAACTCCCCTACAAGCTTTTCCTTGGGGTTAGGGGCATATCCCTCCATTGCACCCCTCACTCAGAAGTGGGTCCTTTTCATCTTTTAGGACCTTCTCAGGGCCTCATCCTTTTTGTGGGATAAACCAATCTAATGAGTAGAGGATTCTGATCCTCCGACATGCCTTCAAGTTCAAATCCCTTCACATTTTTTTGGTGCTTTCAGGAGAAATCCTTTCCCTTCATCCAAGATGCCATCAAGGGGAAACCCTTTCCTGAGTGAGTGGAATCCCACACAAGGGACTTTCCCTTTGCAAGGAATGTCAACTAGGGGAAACCCTTTCCATTCCTTTGGAAATCCGATGGATCGAATTTTTCCTCCCTTTGGTCATGAACATCATGGTATTTATCAAAACCATAGACAATCAGCGAGCTCTTCATGGAAACCTAGTGCTAGTCACAACCTAGGATTTTATTTTTTGACTACCAACCAACCCAGGGCTCCCAACCCCAGTTTGAGTTCTATGACGCAATCGAGGATCCCCTTTCTGGCAGCTTTGAACTTGTCACATTTGTTGAAATCGATGAATGACTCGGTTTTTCATAATCCTAACTAGCCCTCGGTCCCAACCAAGCTACCTTTGGACATTTATAAGTTCAAAGGAAAAGATGGTGAAGATCTCAGTGACCATGTCACAACTTTTAACCTATGGTGTTCGTCGAACTTGTTGAACAATGACTCCATTTGATTATGAATTTTTAAAATAATCTTACGGGAGTTGCCGTGAAGTGGTATATCAAATTGTAGGGATCAAATTTTCGCACTTTCCACGATATCACATTAGTGTTTCTCAACCACTTTTAGCTTCCGGTCTGGTATGATGATGGCACTGATTTTTTTGTTGATGCTTAGGCAAGACAAAGAGACCCACATCTATGATCACATTCAGGAGTGGTGGAGGCGAAAGAGGATGATTAAGGCCATGATTCCTCCTGAGTTTCTCTCATAATGGTTTCTAAAATCCTTATTTATTTATATCTCCAAGGATGTCTCTACTTCGAAAGTGATTTCTAAGGAGGAAGCCATATTTAGGGCCCAGCAGTTGGACTTGATATACTCTCAGTTTGGGATCCTTTATGAAATTTTGTCTAATACACCTCGGTCAAGTACTGACCCCATGAAACCCAAGTATGGACTACATATCAATGGCATTGTTGGTTTTGTCAGTAGCATTGTTGCAGATATGGTTTCTAACGAGATGAAATAAATGAACATTCATCAAACTACGACTGGTCAAGCTCTGACTTTGAACATTCCCACTATCCAGATGTCGAATGTACACACTGTGAAATTGGCAAATCCAAAGGGTACCCAATAGTCCGAAGGAAAAAATAAGGGTAAAGGTAAAAAAATAAGTGGGAATAATAATAATAACGCTAATAAACCCGACACTAATGTTGGTGGGGATAAAAAGAGAAGAAGAAGGTGAATTTTTCCTATAATCTTTGTAAAATAATAGCACCTTACTCATCAATTCCCAAGATGGAAGAATCCCAACATTTGTTGGCACAACAACAACCTATTGGGTTGACCAACCCATTTCCTTAAGGTAAACATATGCTTCAAGCTCTTCCGGAGGTTTAGGGAATGCACAAGGGGGCACCCAAGGTGCACCCTCGCCAGATGGAACTCAATCATTCATCCATATAGTGGGATCAAATGTTTATGTGTTGACCAGGGCCTGAGATTGCCTAAGATTATGGTAACCCTGAGTTGACGTTAAAAGGAAAAGAGTCTCCTGACCCACAAAATTATCTCCATATAGAGAATCCTAGGGGAGATGCAATGCCATGCATATCGAAAGATGTGTACAAATTTTCTTCGCACAACTCGAATGATAGAGCCACACCCAACTATTCAATTGTTGAGGAATTGGCATAGACGCCATGTGTGATGTCGTCCCTAGAGGTGCTCTAAAGTTTCCCTTTGCAATGGAGTGTGTTGTTGTTCTCTATAGGAGATATGGATTCCTCTAGATCACAAGTTATCAAGTTTGACACCATGGATGTCAAGCCTCACCTTCCCTATCATGTTGTTTTTCAGATTAATGTCATGTATTCCAAGAAAACTTTCGAAAGGATTGTTGTTGATGAAGGCAGTTCGTCGTGTGTTATGTCTCTGTCTCGTTGGAAGAATTTTCACTCTCCCGAGCTCGCTCCAACTCCCACCTTTCTTACAACATTTGATGAAAGGCATTTTAGACCACATGGGATTATTTACTCCTTTCTAGTCTAGTTAGAAGGTAAAATCATTACTATAGAAGTGGAAGTTATCGACGCTCCATTCTACTACAACCTCTTGTTAGGACTCAATCGGAGTTATGCGACGATGGCAATAGTATCCTTGGTTTTCCAAATACTTTTCTTCCCTCATGAAGGGAATATCATGACTATCGATCATATGTCATTCACTCATAATGATTCAATTGTTTCCATAAGATCTACGGTCCTGTTAGTCGGTAATTCCCAGATGGCTACCTTGAATATGGGTGTTGGGTTGTTTCCTTTGTTGATGGGAACTTTTAACTTCCCAACACCCATCTCGTACATTAAATTTGTTCCAGTGTGTTATGATCAACTGATCTTATCGGTTCCCGTGTCCCTGGTATGTCAGTTTCACACTTTGTATTTCAAGAACCCATGGATTCTACCATCTCCATCATATTCAGTAGAAGGTCTTGAAAATTTCAGGATGGCTATGCCATTGTCTATAGATGAAATAGATTATCAGGAAAAATAGACATGTGGGAGCTTACAGAACTCCTTTATCCTGCTCAGTTTGGATTTTATGCCTCTGGACCAAATTGTTGACATGTCCCTGAATGGCTTGAGGATGAGAGTTGCAACTCACGATAGAATTCAAACTAGGACTCGGATGGACGAACCATTGGTTGCATTGGATTTGGGGCAACGGTTTGCATCTAGGGATCCCATCAGTTGTCATTCTGTTACACGGACAACCGTTTTTGGAGGATCTCCGGTACTAGGGTTTTTCTGAGTGCTTATTACATATGTTTTCTAATTTAAAACTTTTTTAGGCTAGGCATGGCAAGGCAAGGCATGACATGGCATGGAATTGATTAAAGTATTTTTCTCCTATGACCTTGGGTCAATTCACAACAGAGAAAGACTGAATTAAGAAGATTGAAATCTACCCTAACAAACAAGCATGTAAAAAAGAAATAACTACTTTTTACTAGGAGAGAGACGGGAAGGAAGAAGGAGGAGACTTGCACCTTAAACCCTTCATTTGATGTTGATCCATGCTCCTACTTCTTGAAGCGCTCCTGGTCTCTGTCGGAACCAACATGCAATGGGAAACCAAGATAGTGCTACAACAAGGTAGTTATAGGTTCAAGTAGCATATACTATGTGTATAAATCAAAGCATATATGAACAATTACAACATATAACATTGCAATGAAAGTTGGTTACAACCTGGTTCAACTTTCGACAATGCTTCGGATCCAACTGCTCGAGTTTCTCCACAAGTCCTTCGAAAATCAACTCAGTAATGGGGCTCTTCCTTAGATAACCCAATAAGGATAGGAACACACCTTATGGGTATATAGGAGAGGAAGGAACACTAGAAAAGGGGTTTCCAGGTCAGGGGATGCTACTCAGAGAATGAAGGGATTAGGGAAGCTTGTTAAATCTCAAAAACATAACCTTGCACTATCAAACTTGTCCTCATATTTTCCCTCAATGGTGCTTTTATACCATCCCAAAGTGATTGGGGAGGTTGAATTTTGTTTAGTACATGCTCATGGATGTTGGGAAGCAAGACCAACCAAAAACCCCATTCGAAATTGTGGAAATATTTTATTTTTCATAATTATTTAGGGTATTCACGAGCTACAAGCTTGCAAGGTGTAGATGTCTGCATGTTACACAAAGAAAACCTGGGGATATAAGAAAAAGTCGAGTTTTTAAAGTAACTTTGACGAGGAAAGTTTGGGATTTTTCTTAGCAAGCTAGGGAAAAGGGTAAGGTCATGCCACAAATGCATAGGTGTGGAAATTTGTGCTATAATAGGCATGGCACATGAAGGAAAGGCAAGGCATGGCATGGAAAGGCAAGGCAAGGCATGGTTTGGTAAGGCAAGGAAAGACATGGCATGACAAGGCAAGGCATGGCATGACATGGAAAGGAAAGACATGGCATAGCATGGAAAGTGAAGGCAAGGAAAGACATGGCAAGTCAAGGCATGGCATGGCATGGTAAGGCATGGAAAGGCAAGGCATGGAAAGGAAAGGCAAGGCATGACATGGCAAGGAAAGGCATGGAAAGGCAAGGAAAGGCATGGCAATGCAAGGCATGGCATGGCCAGTCATAGAAAGGCATGACAAGGTAAGGCATGGCATGGAAAGGAAAGACATGCAATGGCATGGAAAGGCATGGCATGGCTTGGCAAGGCAAGACACGACATGTCATGACATGGCATGGAAACTCAAGGAAAGGCAAGGCAAGGCATGGAATGGCATGGCAATGAAAGAAATGGCATGGAAAGTGAAGGCAAGGCATGACATGGAAAGCCAAGGCATGGCATGGCATGGCAAGACATGGCATGGCATGGCTTAGGAAGGAAATGCAAGGCAAGGCATGGCATGGCATGGCATGGAAAGGCAAGGCATGGCATGGCAAGGCAAGGCAATGCAAGGCATGACAAGACATGTCATTGTAAGGCAAGGCAAGGCATGACATGGCATGGCATGTGTGTTAGGATATTTAGACACTTAAGAGTTATTTAAGATCTACTTGGTCTAATTTGTCGTTAGGTAAAAGCGTGTTTCTTTAGTATGCATTTGTAGTTAGGAAATCTGACGGTCGCATTATGTTCTCGACATAGAGTGATCTGATGGTTCACATTCTCCTTGATCTTAACGACTACATTGATTCGTGGCTTAACTGTTGGATAAATTTCTATTTTTGGTACACCAGTTAAGTGGGAGTAACACTAGTTCAATGGGAGTTAAATGGCTAGTTATATTTTAAATTTTCTAATCTTAGACCGTCACTATTATGCATGTATTCCTAATTATACGATGTCATTGCCTATATGAGTGAAGATCACTCACTCATTGATAGATCATAATATACATTAATTCTCATTCTTCATTGTGTATCTCTCTTCCTTTTCTTGATAAGCTTTGTTTGTGTATGTTTTAGCTAGATCTTTTTTGCAGGTTTCCATGAAACACTGACAGGGTATCAGAGCTATGCTGCTTGGAGCAAGCCAGACAAGCCAAAGAATAAGGAAAATCAGAATTTCAACGAGTTAAATTTGTGGTTGTACCTTTCAATAGTTATTTATCCAAAAGTATTAATGTTTTGAGGAAACAGACCGTGTGAGAAGTAAATCGACCCATTATGCAAGTGGGTTTTCAACCGTTTGGCCAAATTCCTCATCGTTTTCTCAAAAAGTAAGCCACAATATAGCCTCCTGAAACTAATATGAATCCGTGGCCATACCTTTCTACAGTGATTGCTCCCAAAATATTAAGTTTTTGAGGAAACGACCCACGTGAGAAGCAAATCGACCCATTCTACAAGTGGATTTTCAACCATTTGGCGAGATTCCTCACCGTTTGCTCAGAAATTAAGCCGCAAGATAGCCTCCTGAAACTGATACGAATCTGTGGTCGTACTTTTCTACATTCATTGCTCCCAAAATATTAATTTTTTGAGGAAAGGACTCACATGAGAAGTAAATAGACCCATTATGCAAGTGGGTTTTCAACCGTTTGGCGAGATTCCTCACCATTTGATAAAAAAGTAAGTCGGAAGATCATCTCTTGAAATTGATACGAATTTTCACTTAAAGTGCCCTTTCTGTCATGATTTCTTAATTTTTCACTTGCAGATTGAGAGTAAATTTTTAGGGGTTCTTAGAAACAGTGGGAGAGATGGATAGGACAACTATTATACAATCAAAATTGGTGGTAATCCTCACACCATAAAATTATTTTGATTGGAAGCCCAAGGAAGAATTCCAAATCAAAAGGAAATGACTGTATAATTTGATGATGGCGACAGAAACAGAACCTACATTAGCGATTGAGAAGATGAGATGGGTGAACCGTAAGGATGAGGCCACATGACTACTTCTTGAGTTAATCTCCACTGATTTATGGTTTCATGTTGCCGCATGCAAGACTCCAAACGAGATCTGGACCACCTTGGAAGGACTCTTTGGAAAGCAGGATGGGATGCGAGGTCATATGCTTGAGGTAGAATTGAATACCTTAGACCCTAAAAGTTTTGATAATATACAAGATTTATTTACTAAATTTAAATCCTTAATATTGAGCTTGGGTGAATGTGGTATTGAGAAGTCTACACAAGAGAAACAACTTATTCTAACAATCTTGGCCAAGCTAGGACCAGAATACGTTGTATATGTCTCCAATTTCCATTCTGGTAGATGTCTTTTTGGAACAAATTGGAAAATGCCTACATTGTCTCAGTTCATTGAGTCTCTTACACAAAAGAAGAAAAAACTCATACATATGGGCCTCATGAAAGATCCCAAAGCACATGCACTCACCATGCATGATGGAAAATGGTCATCTAAACAGAACGGGAAGGAGGGATATTCCAAACCCTTTAATGATTCTTTAGGTTCCAAGAATAAGAAGAAGGGAAAGCAGTGCACTTACTGCAATAAATTGAATCATGAAGAATCCGCATGCATGAAGAAACAAATCGATCTTATGGCATAGACACTTCAGTAGAACAACCTTGGAAACTTCATTCCAAAGGGAGTCAAGAAGCAGAAGGAAGAAGATCATGCTCCTAAGAAAGGTAATTATCATGCTCTTGTTGCAATTAATTCCTCATCTGATTCATGGATTCTAGATTCTGGTGCATCCCATCATATGGAAGCGAAAGAGGAAGTTTTCTCTTCCTTGATTCCATGCTCAAGGCCCCCTATTCTCATGGGGGATGATACTCCAGTAGCAGTAGCAAGAGAAGGGAGAGTGGAACTCCACAATGGCAGTTTTGAGAATGTTCTACATGTTCCAAAGATTTCTATGACTCTGCTCTCAGTTTATCAGATCACTCAAAAAGGTAAAAAGGTTGAATTTACATCAGATTCAGTTTCAGTAATTGACATGCATAACAATTCCATTATTGTAATTGGTGAGGTGGATCACAAGTCAAGGTTGTATAAATTTACTAGGTTTTCTGACGATGACTCCTCTATTATACTTACACATAAGGATATTACTTTGAATGCACCTCTAGTGCAAGATGCATATACTCTTGTGCTTCCATTAGTTTCAGACATCAGAGATGATTCCATACACTCAGATTTTGTACATGGAAATAAGCAGGTAGTACATCCAGATAAGAATTCAACATTGAATCTTCAACAGATGCCCAAGAAAGCACAAACCACACTTCAGGAAGAAGACAACCTTGCAGGGAATCCATTGGATTTGAGGAGGACTAGATCTCAGCATGAGGAGCCTTCTCATGTATTTCCAGCTTCAAAACCTACGATGTCCATGCATTTTTATATGGTTCAATCTATTGATCCACAGACCTATAATAGGCTTGTGGGAAATTCATTATGGCAAGCAGCCATGCAGAAGGAGTATGACTCACTCCTACAGAATCAAACTTGGAATCTGGTTCCACTTCCACCAGGAATATTTTCAAGTGCAGATGGGTCCACAGGATCAAGAGGTACAAGGCTCGACAGGTTGCCAAAGGACTTCATCAGATCCATAAATATTTCTACATCTTCACGAAGACTTTCAGTGAGCAGTAGTTTCAGACTTTGCGGGATCGTCTTGCAGTGAAGAACACAGTTGCCTAGCAACTGCCATTTTCTTCTTTTGATACATCATCTTTTGAGGGGGGATTTTGTCCCCACGTGGTTTTCCCTCTTTCCTTGTTTTTATTCAGTGTTCATTAGTTGCATTCTACATGAGTACCTAAAATGGCCTAGTAGTCAGGACTCATTTTTTACTCCATAGTGATGTTCAGGGGGGGTGTTGGAGAAATTTCTATTTTCGGCACACTAGTTTAGTGGGAGTAATACTAGTTCAGTGGGAGTTAACTGACTAGTTCTATTTTAGACTTTTTAATCTTAGACCATCACTATTATGCATGTATTCCTAATTATAGGATGTCATTGCCTATATGAGTGAAGATCACTCACTCATTGATAGATCATAATATACATTGATTCTCATTCTTCATTGTGTATCTCTCTTCCTTTTCTTGATAAGCTTTGTTTGTGTATGCTTTAGCTAGATCTCCTATGCAGGTTTCCATGAAATCAATTGGTCCATGATATCTATTTAAAGAGCATGGAGGGTCATTTTCTGATGATCAATTGTGACAAACTCTCTTGTAAAATCTCTCTATACTCTTTTTCTTTTGCATTAATAAATTGCTCCAAGTGGCCGCATTGGCTAGGGTTGTGGATGTTTCCCCGTAGGGGTTTTACCACGTCAAAGCATCGGTGTATTGATATTTGGTATTCTTTTGTGAGAGGTTACTGAACATGTTCATCCTCTATTGGAATACTTGTGTTGTCGGACATGGTATCAGAGCATGTTTGAAGACCCGCTCTCGTTGTAGATCGATATCGTGAAGCTGAGTTACCTCATCTCTAGTTTCTTCCATTTTTGTACATTTATGGGCTAAGATGATTGTTCCATTGCATCTGGAGCACTTATTTTATTTAGAAACACTTTTTGATCAACTCGAAAAGGTTTCTGTTTTTCCAAGATACGACCATTTCAGTCAGATCCGGAGGTATAAAGCCTGAATACGCTCTTTTTAAATTTTTGTAGAGTATTATTTCGGTTTTATTTTAGTTTTATATTGCTTTTTTCTGGATTGCTACTCTTATGTATTTTCTTATGCTCTTTGCCCCATTCCTTGTGCGATCATGGAAAATCAGAAACAAATAGGAAAAGGTGCATTTTCTGGGTAAACAAACTGAGATCTAACCCTGGTTGTCATTGAGAAGCGAATTTTTTTTCCTGTGTGAAAAACGTTTTTTGTAAGAATGCTCTCCAAGGCCATCATCATCAAAAACAACAACAAAAACAACACTAATCCTCCTTCTAAACAATACGATATGTTTTGCTAGTTCACTTAGTTAAAAGTTTCATTATTAAGTAAGAGGTCTTGAGTTCAAGTCTCTTTTCTGTTATTTTTTTTTTTAAAGTTCATGCATCAATTGTAAAGTGTATTTCACTTCAAGTATAAAAGTGAATCACTATAAGTAGCTTTAATATTCTATTTTAAAACTATTTATTTTGTATGCAACTTTTTTTTATAAAGTAACTTCATTGCAAAAGTGATCCCCGCTTCTTTTTATAAAAGTGGGTCACTTCATAAAACAACTTATTTGTAAAAGTGAGGGCATAACTTTCACATCCAAAGTCCATTTTCAATGCTTTTTTTTTTAAATCACCTAACTTTTCTAGATATTTCCATCCATATCATCAGTTTCAGTTTTTAAATCCATATTTTCTACATATTTAATATGGCTTCTTCCAGTGATATTTTTTTTACCATCACCAACTACTTCCAATGGAAATCACATATGGAGGATTTATTAAGAAGTAAAGGCATGTACCGGATTACCTTGGAAAAGGAAAAAGAACCCACTGATGATGAAAAGAAATTCAAATGGGCTAATAGGAATGATGAAGCACGTGGACTAATCGAAATGTCCATCTCTCTTGATTTAAGGTTCCACCTTCAAGAAATTGATGACCCCGGTGAATCTTGGGAAAATATTGAATCTGTGTTTGGTAAACACAATATTATTCGAGCACATCCGTTAGAAAATAATATATTGACTTTAAGTCCAAATGATTTTTCTTACATTGAAGACTATCTATCCAAGTTTAAAACACCTAGAATTTTATGTGAAGAGTGTAACATAAAGCTAGAAGAAGAGAATTGCATCTATATTAATATTTCTAAGCTAGGTAGTGCATATTTTTTGTTTGTATCTACCTTTTATGCCATGAGAGAGTCTTTAGGGAAAGCTTATAAAAAATCCACTCTTGATTCCTTTTGTGATGCTTTGATTAGAGAGCAAGATAATCTTGTACAACTTGGAGTGATCAACACTACAGGTA
>JASDQU010689391.1:1300-16220 GCA_032191745.1 Picea mariana | reverse complement strand
AAACCCACTAAGAAAACTTCAGCTTCTAATCATGACAAAGGAGAAAAATCTTAAAAAAAGAAAACTGACAGACATTGCAACTTTTGTGGGAAAGATGGTCATGATGACTCCAAATGTTTCAATAATATGGCAGCTTTCAAAGAAGTGATGAAGAAGCACAACATAAGTTTTGATTCTACGTCTTCTTCTTTTTCTCATGGAAATGCACTTTCTGCTTCTGGTTTCTCCTTCAATGCAACTTCTACTTCTTCTTATGATGAGTGGCTTATTGATTTTGGAACATCTTACCATATGACTAAGGATAAAGCCACATTTTCTGGTCTAAATGAATGTAACACCAAGAAAACATTTGTTGGTGATGATAGATCTCTTAGTGTTGTAGGATCTGAAACAATTCAAGTAGATAATGGTCATTTCAATGATGTATTATGTGTTCCAAGTCTTTCTTGTAATATTCTATCATATCATTTAGCCTTTAATGCATCCCTTTTTTGTAAAAAAAAAAAACCAATTTTTTCTAAGTTCGTTGGCATTGAATAAACCGATTTTCTACTCTTATCAACAAGTTGAAATCACTTACATCGACATCAACATTTAAAAATTGCACTGATGTGAAAGTGGAAGAAGGTCATCACCCAAAAGTCACTTTACTTGTTGATATCAACCAACTATGTGGAATTTTTATTGATACAAGTTAAATTAGCCAGTGACCACCGAATTCACGCCAATGAGCAATCATCCATGATCACTTAACACTTTCACTGATGAAAAAGTGGGAAAGGGTAGTGATGACAAAGTTAAAATTTCCATTGATAACGCCCATGGCTACATTTTTCAACTTTCGTTTTTCATAGTGTAAAATGTGACTAATAATCCCATTTGGCACGAATTTCAAAACCCATACAATCGCTCTCCCATTTGAAATTTATATCGTTGCATTTCAAAACTTTTCCCAAACACTAAACCACAGATAAACCACTGAAAACAAATATAATTTTCTGTCGTAGCCATGAATATGTCAATTTTGTTGCTAGACTGTCCAATTGGCATTAAATTTCAAAGTTTTGTAGGATACAAATAGGTTTGATCTAGATTTAGTAATCATGGCATTAGATTGACTCGTTTTGTTATAAATATTCAAACATTTTCCACTATTTCGCTCATCGAAATCATATTTTGAACTCTACAAGTAAGAATTGGGATTTGTGAGTGAAAGGTAGATGCTATAAGTTTTCTATTATGGTTGTGAATTAGTGATTTAGAGAACTAAGATAGTGGGATATATGAGTGTAACATTCCTTCAGCAATTGTCATTCAACTTCATGTTGCTTTCACACATGCACACAATGGATTGATTACTCTAGATGAGCTCAACTGCTTATTGATTTCAATTGTTTACTTTGCATAGCTTGTGCAATTCTTTATCCCAGGTACAGACATAAATGCAATTTTTTATAAGTTCAATTGAATGTGCATTTGTTATAGTGAATTTAAATGGTGGGTATGGTTGATTCTCTGGTGAAATAGATGTGTGGTTTTATTTTCTCTTTAAACCCATTCCCAATCGTGTATGCGAGGTTTACCTTAGAATGTTAATTCTTTCAAAATTTGGTAGAATGCTATAATGGTTTGATGTTGCTACAAATAGATATGGTATTGTCTTTTTCTCTATTCCTATGCTTCATTTTACTTCATGTAGAGTTCCTCCAAGGAGGACCCCTATAGGAACTTCTAGGAAATCCCCTAAGGGGAAGCAACCCAAGGAATCAATGGAAACCTTCTAGTAGAAACTAATGGAAATTCAGACTTCATCTAAAGAATATTTCCATGTAATTCAAATACCCACATTGGAAGAACATCATCCAAGGTATTTTTTTAAGGACATGGAGGCCATCACATATGCATAAATTATTTTTCTTGGATGGGGTGAAGTGTATTAGAAATTTCACATAGAAGACTACCCGGAAGTAATTCCTCACAAGAACCTTGTAATAAGGGAAGTTGATGATAAAGTATTCATTAAAATCAAGAGTTCTAATTTGCATTTTGTCATAGAAAGGACACTAGTCATGCCCTATTTCAGAGCTATTGATTGAATTATTTCTCATAACAACTTAGGTAATAACAATATTATCATTGATGAATGTAGGTGTGTGTGTTCTTTTTTGAAAATTAACCTGGAAAAATACTATAAGATGCCACAACCTAATGTATACATCTCTAAAATATTTGTAGAAGAAATCCATGAGAAACGTGACATCAAAAGGAAGACAAGATGTGGTGCAATAAAATGTAATTCACTAAATAATGATATGTGTTTTTTTTTATGTATGGGGTTTTGATATTTTGTTCTTCAAAATTACTAGCACATGTCCTATGACTCTATCGACCTTCCACTCAAATTGTAATTAGGCCTTTCAAAATATATCAATGGATGGAACTAGAGTCCATCGAAGATGGCGAGTGAAAGTGAGAAAAAATCAGTTATGGTGAGGGGCACAAAGGGAATTTCTCAATGGCCAACACTATTTGACTAAAGTGAAAATGTAGCACATGAATTACACCTAGGTAGAAATCCTCAATTTTGGCCACTAAGGCACTTTTCACAAGTGTGGCCAAGGACTTTTAGCCTCCATTAGTGAAGGGTTGTAGTTGAAAAAGAGATGGGTGGCTTGATAAGATTGACAAAAAAAATGTGACCTCAACATATAACCACACGGGGTATCTTATTGTCTTGATTTTTTCATACTTGATATAAAAGGATTTCAAGCTCCCTGGAAAACAACTATGTCTCATATGTGAAACTACTATGGGGAGTTATTTGGATGCCTCTCCCCACAATTTTAACCTAGATGTAAATTATTTTGTGACCCAAAATAGAGGAATTAAGTTGGTTAGATAACTAAATTAGTTATTTTTAAAGGGGCTACATCGGCGTCATGAGCCAACAGATTTTATTCGTTGGTGTGACAAAGGAGGTATTTTAGATTTATCACCCTTTCTAATTCACCAATATCTCTTTATGGGTGGAGGATGAAGAACGTGTTAGGATATTTAGACACTTAGGAGTTAGTTAAGATTTACTTGGTCTAATGTGTCGTTAGGTAAAAGTGTGTTTCTTTAGTATGCATTAGTATGCATTTGTAGTTAGGAAATCCAATGGTCATGATACGTTCTTGACATAGAGTGATTTAACGATTCATATTATCCTCAATCTTAACGACTACATTGATCTGTGGCTTAACACCCAATTGGTCCATGATCTATATTTAAAGAGCATGGAGGGTCATTTGTCGATGATCGATTGTGAGAAACTCTCCTATAAATCTATCTGTAATCTTTTTTTTTTTGCATTAATAACTTTCTCCAAGTGGCAACGTTGACTAGGGTCATGGATGTTTCCTCATAGGGGTTTTACCACGTCAAAATATCAGTGTGTTGATCTTTGATTTGGTTGTGTGAGTGGTTACTGAAGCTGTTTGTCCTTGGTTGGAATGTTTGTGTTGTTGAACATGGTATCAAAGCCTGTTTAAAGACCTGATCCTGTTGTAGATTGAGATCCTGAAGCTGAGTTGCCTCACCTTTGGTTTCTTCCATTTCCATGCATTTTTTGTTTGAGAGGACTATTCCATTGTGTCCAGATCATTCGTTTCACTCGAAAAGGTTTTTGTTTTCCCAATATATGACCATATCAGTCAGATCTGGAGGTATAAAGCTCGAATACGCCCTTTTTAAATTTGTGTAGAGTATTATTTTGGTTTTATTTCGGTTTTCTGTTTTTTTTTTTCAAGATTGCTACTCTTTTGGATCTGTGTATTCTCTTTGCCTCATTCCCTTGCGATCTCAAAAAATCAGAAACATATTGGAAAAGGTGCATTTTCTAAGTAAGTTAACCGAGATCTGACCCTTGTTGTCATCGGGAAGCAAAATTTTTTTCTTGTGTGAAAAAGAGTTTTTTTTTAGCACGCTCTCCAAGGATGTTTTCAACAAAAACAACACTAACACCCCAAATCCTCCTTCTAAACAATACAATATGTTTTGCTAGCTCACTTGGTTGAAATTTTCCTTATTAAGTAAGAGGTCTTGAGTTCAAGTCTCTTTTTTGTTAATTTTTTTGAAAAAGTTCATGCATCTATTGTAAAGTGCATTTCAGTCTTGAGTTCAAGTCTCTTTTTTGTTACTTTTTTTGAAAAAATTCATGCATCCATTGTAAAATGCATTTCACTTTAAGTATAAAAGTGAATCACTATAAGTAGCTTTAATATTTTATTTTAAAGTTATTTATTTTGCATGTAACTTTATTTTATAAAGTAACTTCATTGTAAAAGTGATCCCTGCTTCTTTTTGTAAAAGTAAGTCACTTCATAAAACAACTTATTTGTAAAAGTGAGGGCATAACCTTCACATCCGAAGTCCATTTTTAGTGTCATTTTTTTTTTTTTAAATCGCCTATTTTTTCGAGATATTTCCATCTAGATCATCAGTTTCATTTTTTAAAACCATACTATATGCATATTTAATATGGATTCTTCCAGTGATCTTTTGCTTACCAACACCAACTACTTCCAATGGAAATCCCATATGGAGGATTTATTAAGAAGTAAAGGCCTGTACCAGATTACCTTGGCAAAGGAAAAATAACACATTGATGATGAAAAGAAAGTCAAATTAGATAATAGGAATGACGAAGCATGTGGACTGATCGAAATGTCCATCTCCCCTGATTTGAGGTTCTGCCTTTAAGAAATTGATGACCACAATGAAGCTTGGGAAAAGTTTAAATCTTTGTTTGGTAAACACAATATTATTCGAGCACATCAATTAGAAAATCAAATATTGACTTTAATTCCATACGATTTTTCTTGCATTGAATACTATCTATCTAAGTTTAAAACACTTATAATTTTATGTGAAGAGTGTAACATAAAGTTGGAGGAAGAGTGTTGCATATATATTATTATTTCTAATCTAGGTAGTGCATATTCAGTGTTTGTATATACCTTTTATGCCATGAGAGAGGCTCTAGGGAAAGATTATAAAAAACCCACTCTTGAGTCCTTTTGTGATGCTTTGATTAGAGAGAAAGATAAGCTTGTACAACTTGGAGTGATCAACACTATAGGTACCTCCAACAAAGCCTTAGTAGCCCAGTAGAAAGATAAACCCAAGAATTAAAAGAAGAAACATCATCACCACAACAAGAAAAATAAGGGTCCCAAATCTACTTAGACAACTTCAACTCCTAATGGTGACAAATGAGTAAAATATAAAAATAAGAAGAATGATAGACATTGCAAATTTTGTGGGAAAGATGGTCATGATGAGTCCAAATGTTTCAAGAAGATGGCAGCTTTAGAAGAAATGATGAAGAAGCACACCATTAGTATTGATTCTACTACTTCTTCTTCTTCTCATAATCTGGAACAATTCACGTAGATAATGGTCATTTCAATGGTGTATTATGTGTTCCAAGTATTTCCTGTAACCTTCTATCAGTATATCAAATCACTCATTCAGTTGAAGGTAAAACCGTAGAGTTTTCACCTCACCAAGTTGTAATTAAGGATCTAAAATATCCTCAGCATGTTCTTGCAACTAGAATTGTTGATGATATTACCACGTTGTACAAGTTTGATAACTTTGGGTCATAATCTTTTCCATCAATTTTTATTTCTCATAGCGATGACTTGAGAAAACTTTGGCATGAATGATTTTGTCATCCAAACTATCTCTCATTGCAACAACTATGTAATCAACAGACGGTGACTCGTCTTCCTCTTGTTTCATGCAAAGATGGTGTTTGTGTTGGTTGTGTTTTCGAAAAATATCATTGGGACATTTTTGACAAAACGTGCCTCTTGGAACACCTCTGGCCCTTTGCAACTTGTTCGCAGTGACTTATGTGGTCCACTTTCTTCTCCTTTTTTTTTTGGGTGCAAGTGTTTCTTAACTATCATTGATGACCTTTCTAGACATACTTGGGTTTACTTCTTAAAACTTAAGAGAAGTTTTTGAAAATTTTTGGCCTACAAGGCCCTTGTAGAAAAGAAATCTAAACATAAAATTCAAAGGTTGAGAACAAATAATGGAGGTGGATAGGTGAACAATAATTTTACAAGTTACTGCACTACACATGGCATCCAAATGAAACACACTGTTCCATATACACCACAACAAAATGGTGTTGCTGAGAGAAAGAACCACACATTAAAATAAATGTCTAATTGTATTCAATCCAATCTAAGGGATTAAGTCTAAAGTAATAGGCATAATCCATCACTTGTGCAAATTACAAATTAAATCGCACTCCCACAAAGTCTCTTAAAAATATAACATTGGAAGAAGCATGAACTAAATTAAACCAGATGTAAGTCACTTCCATGTATTTGGTAGTATAGCATGGGATCACATTCCTGATCAGCAAAGGAAAGCATTGAATCCTAAAAGTGAGAAGTGTATATTTGTTTTTTATTATGAATATGTCAAAGGTTACAAACTTCTTCAACCATATTTTAATGAAATTATTATTAGAAGATATGTTAAATTTGATGAAGATATCTTTGCTTGCGAGCCTAATTTGATGATTGTTCCTTCTTAGGCCTATGAGCCATCTTCGACGTTTGTGCCTTCTTATGTTCCTATTCAATTTTATTCTTTAGATGATGACAATGAGGATGAAAATCCACCTCCTCCTGCTCACCTTCCTCCAGATGAGTCCATTGAACCTAAACCAACTCCAACACCATCACTTCCTAGATGGTTCTGTTCAACACGAGAAGCAATTGGTGATATTGTTTTTGATCCTTTATATCAACGTCAGACATGTTTACAGTTCCAACAAGCCTCTTCTCTTTTGGCTCAAGTTCCATAGATTCATGATCCAGAGACATTTGCAGAAGCTTCATGTCATCCAAATTGGGATACAAAAATGAATGAAGAGTATTGTTCTTTAATGGAAAACGATACTTAGGATCTCGTACCTCTTCCAGAAGGAAGAAAACTTGTCAGATGTAAATGGGTCTACAAAACTAAGTATGCATCAAATGGAAGTGTTGAAAGGCACAAGACTTGTTTAGTTTCCAAAGGATTTTCCCAAGTTAAAGGAATTGACTATAATGAAACCTTTTCCCCTGTAGCCAAAATGAATTCCATCCGCCTTGTTCTTTCCCTTGCTGCATCACATAAATGTGACGTCCATCAGATGGATGTTAAATCCTCCTTCTTGCATGGGGATTTGCAAGAAGAAATCTACTTGGAACAACCTCCTGGCTATGTCTAGAATGACTCTAGCCTTGTTTGTCACCTTAAGAAATCTCTTTATGGTCATAATCAAGCTCCCCGATATTGGTATGACAAAATGGACAACTTTATTATTGACATTGGATTTTCTAGATGCGATTCTTATCCTAATGTCTATACCAAGAAAGTAGGAAACCATCTCAAAATCCTTGTCCTTTATGTTGATGACCTTATCCTTACTGGTAGTGACTCAAATCTTTTAAACCATGTGAAAACCAACCTTAAGAAGAAATTTGAAATGACAGACTTAGGATTTTTGCATTATTTCCTTGGCCTCCAAGTTTTGCAAACCAATGAAGGAATTTTTCTTTCCCAGTCTAAATATGCTTGTGATATTCTTCGTCCCTTCCACATGGAACATTGTAAACTAGCCCCTTCTCCCTTATAGTCCGGAGTCCAGCTTGTTTCCACCTGTACTTCTCCTAAAGTTGATGCCACTTTATATCTTCAGTCAGTTGGTAGCCTCTTATACTTGACTCATACGTGTCCTAATATTTATTTTGTTGTTGGTCTTGTTGCTCGGTATATGAAAATACCCCATGAAAGCCATTGGAAAGCAACTAAAAAGATACTTCAATATGTCCAAGGTACATTTTAGTTCGATATACATTATAGTTCAGGGGGGATCCTTTATTGGTTGGTTTCACTGATTCAAATTGGGTCGATAACCCTGATGATTGGAAGTGTACTTCAAGTTATGTTTTCAGCCTTGGTTCAGGACCTGTCACTTGGGACTATAAGAAACAATAGGATATTGCACTTTCTTCAGTAGAAGCAGAGTACTGAGTAGCAATAAATGCAAGTCATGAAGCCTTGTGGCTTCGATAGATCCTTTCAGAGTTTGGATTCCAGCAGCAGCATCCAACGAGCCTTTTGTGTGATAATCAAAGTGCCATAAAGCTCTCCAAAGAACCAGTTCAACATCAGTGCAAAAAACACATCGAGCCACACATGCACTTCATCAGAAATCTCATTCATGATCAAGTTATTGAAGTGCTCTTTTTCCCTACAGAAGATCAAGTTGCAAACATTTTCACAAATTAGGAAATCTTACAGAAGTGAAGTTTTCCAAACTTTGATCCATGTTAGGAAATCATGAAGTTGTCATTAAGGGGGGATAGACTCTAATGCCTCCTTCCTTTTCCTATTCTGTCACTATTGTAAATATTTCAATCCTATCCCAAGTTGTTCTTAAGGGGGGATGTTAGGATATTTAGAAACTTAGGAGTTATTTAAGATCTACTTGGTCTAATGTGTCGTTAGGTAAAAGTGTGTTTCTTTAGTATGCATTAGTATGCATTTGTAGGTAGGAAATCCGATAGTCACAATATGTTTCCCACATAGAGTGATTTGACGGTTCATATTCTCCTTGATCTTAACGACTACATTGATCTGTGGCTTAACACACAATCGGTTCATGATACACATTTAAAGAGCATGTAGGGTCATTTGTCGATGATTGATTGTGAGAAACTCTCCTCTAAATCTCTCTGTAATATTTTTCTTTTGCATTAATAAATTGCTCCAAGTGGCCACATTGGTTGGGGTTGTGGATGTTTCCTCGTAGGGGTTTTATCACATCAAAATATCAGTGTGTTAATCTTTGATCTAGCTATGTGAGTGGTTATTGAAGGTGTTCATCCTCTGTTGGAATACATGTGTTGTCAAATAGAACATACATAGGTTAGATATGACTCTTTAAACCCTTTGTGTGTGTGTTTCTAGTGATGAAAACAATGTTGAATTTGAAATGCTTGAAAGTAAATTTGAAACTATATATTGCAACAAACTTTGAGAAATTTCATTAAAGAGAAATATTTGAACTTCGGATTCTTTTACTATCTAATTATTTTCCTGAGTGTACGTAAAATAATTTCAAAATGACAAACCACAATTTAAATGCAAAATGTGATAAGGGAGGTATTTCACTCTATCACTTTTTTATTTTATTTTTCAAGATCTCTTGTGAGTGTAAGGAAAGGAGAATTATAGAGATGAGACATCTTTTAGGTCTCTTGTTTGTTAGAATTGTGATGACATAAACAACTAATCTAGAAGTGAATGTTAACTTTGAAAATTTTGATTAACAATGAATTTTTTAACAAAGAAATAATTGCAAGTAGTAAGTGATTAACCACAAAAGTTCTTTACCCACCTAGCCATCCCTTTTTAAGTGAGTTTAAGCAATGTAATTTGAACAAACCAAAAAATTAACTAGAAATAGATGAATTCCTAAGCTATCAATCAAAGTGCAATGATGAGAAAAAAAACATCCACGATCAACTCTCTGAATTATGATTATGCGAGCACTAACCCATAACTGATTTAATTACTAAACATAAGAAATGAGATGAAATAACAAAGGTACAATAGCCTAGAATTTCTAAAAAAATAAAAAATACCACCTAAACTTCATGAACCAACTACATATTCCCCAAAAGCTAAATTTGGGTAGACTCGAGTGGGATATTATAGAGGCAATCACACAAACCATGCACATGAATAGTTAAAGAACTGTTAGAGAGAATGGTGTGACTTACACATAGACAAGATGTAAGGCTTGTGCAGTAATTGAAGATTCTACCATGTGAATATCATAATATAGAGAATAATAGGTGTGTGAAATGTCAATAGCTCAATTTTTTTTTTTTAAATCCTACCTATGCTTATGGGTGATAAGTGTAACTACAAGCCTACAAATAAACCTAAGAGTAATTAGAAGTTAGATATCAACTGACCAAAAAAAAAACTAAGAAGTAATATAAGACTATCTAAACTTGAAGTGGAGTTACTAATCTATGTTTGGGGTTTTGTTGCATTGGTGAACAAAATCCCTTGATTTGGCTAGAATTCAAGTTAAACAACAAACAATTGTTAGTTGGGGGACAAGAACAATCTAGTATTATGACATGAAATGAACAACAATAAAGCATGCATGCAGTTAGATTACTACAAAAATGTATTTCAAAATACAAAGATTGGAAGGAAACAACAACACTGATATATTAGTCCAATGGAAAAGATTAAAACATGTGATATTCTTTGATAAGAGTGAATAGATGCTAGTGGGCTCCAACACTCTTCTTAGGATGGGTCCTTTTCCTTCTTGAAAAATCTCTCTAACTATGGTAAATGAATAAATCTTAGTTCTTTGAGGAAGGAACAAAAGCAAGCATGAGGGAAATTAATGGTATTGATAAGAAAGTGAGATGATTGATCCAAAAACTCATTCCTCTAACCTAAACTTGCAATTATTTTATTCTTTCAAATGCTACCCCACGAATTTTATTGACACACATAACTAGATCTCCAATAGTGAACTATATCCAATGTGAATACTTCTTCTCCAAATGAGATCCCCAATGTTTGATAATGACCCTTGGGATAGGAGGATTCCTTAATTTATAAGGAAGGATCTTGAATTTTCATTGTACACCACCCTAGTGCCACTTAAACAATGCTTATTTATCATTAATGTGCCATGGACATAGTTGGATTCCACTTTAGCAAGGTTGCACAAATATTGAAGGATTTCATGGATGAACCGTGCACTGAAATGTTCAATTATGATCATGTGATCAAATAAGTAATGACTAACAACTTTTATGTTTGATTTACTTACTAAGGAGTAAAGTAGCCATGGGGTAGCATCATTGTGCTGCATTAATGTCAATTGGTGATGCTTCTTTGAATTGTCTCCTAAGTGTTGTATATGAGAAAAAATGGGATGATAACAACTCTTATACTACTTGTAGTGATCCTTAACCCTTAAATTGAATCACAAACAATATATTCAAATAAACATAGATGTAGAAAAACATATGCACAAGACAACAATATAAAAAATGTGGAATATAACCATTTTAGTGATGATTTCCAAAAGAGAGAGATTTTCATGGAACTCTTTGAGGGCACAACCTCTTATGAGTAGAGCTCCAATAACAATAACAACAATTGACAAAACATTATATATCCTTCTAGCTCTATAAATATCTTTTTAATATAAAATCTTAACTACTAGTGTCCCATCATTAATGAGTACCAAGCACCTAGTGGGCCTTACTTCATAAATATGACATTTTTCATATTAAGTAACTACCCACTAACTATCTAATGGGAATTTAAAGAATGTTCCCTCATACATTAATTGACAAAATTCTAAGTACCCTGAAGTAGGGGGGTTAGGGTAGGACCATAACACTTGTAAATGTTCTACTTATTGATAAATCCAACACTAGAAAACTATATTTTCATAATCCAACTCCTTAGTCCATTTGAAACTTTTCCTTTGAAGTATCAACTTATCTAATAATCCCTTACTAATGTCGATCTCCACACACACACATGCCAAGATTAATATGATATGTATCTATTTTTTAATATCTCCCCAAAGTATTCCCAATGTCTTCAAAAATTGTTGAGTCCCAAAACTGTATTTATAGATTTTGGAGTACACAAATAGGCATTTTGGAAACAAAAATATGAGATGGGTTAAAGTTTGGGGACCATGGGGTAACAAAAAGACCTAATCTTCCATAGAATCAAGGACCCTCCTCAAAAATATTTTGATAATCAACAAGATTGTGAAGTTGGAAAATACTAAAAACTTTGGAAACAATATATATCTTACAATCCTTTGTCCAATTCAAATAAAGCAATTGGTAGAAATATGATGTAGGAGGCCAAAAACCATCTAATTGACAGATTACGACCTTGGATTTGTTGTATGAAAGGATGTTGGAATATATCTCCTCCATTTCCTCCAACACTAGTATGTCCTTTGATTTCTCTACAATATACATATTGGATGGATGACTCAACACAATTGCAAAGGGTTTGTTCAACCTTGAGAGCCCAATGGGTTAACTCAATTAGTTATTGCCAATGTTGCTCAACATTTGGATAGTTTTGAATGAGTGACCCACGAATGTGAGATGCTACTTAAACGAGGTTTCCTTGGAGAATACACACATACAACCAACCTTGATCTTGATAGAGTAGGGTGCATGAAGCCCAGTGAAATACAATATAGAATTTGTAATCATTTTCTCTCTAATAAAAATTACATTTTGTGCAATTATGTGTACTATTTATACATTTGTTATGAATGCAAATTTGTGATATTCATTTAACTCTCTCTAAATTACTTTTTTACTATTATACATACTTTTTATATATTAAAAATAATTATAATATTTTTGTTGTGATACATTTATGAATTTTTATTTGAAGAATATATTATTACTTCTATATCTAAGTTCAATAATTTTATTTACATATTATTATTAGAGTTTAGAAATAATACAATAAATGAAATAGTTAACATTTCTTTATTAATTTTTTATAAAAGAAACAATGTTCATATCAATGAATATCATTATAATTTTTTCCCTTATATCTTTATTAAAATTTTGATAAATCATGGTTGAATATCATTATCATTCTTTCTTATATATTTATAAGCTTGGTGTATTTTCATTACTTCCTATGCTTAGTGAGTAATTGATAATTTTATTAACAAAACCCTTAACATTATTTTAACAATTTCTATAAATCATTGTTAAGCTCCATGAATATCATTATCATCCTTTCTTATTAGTCCCTACCCTAAGGTAGCAGGGACTATGGTAATCGATTCACGGCTTTTGTATTAACACTGCACACATATCAATCAACTTTTGTTGGTTTAACCCAAAGTTATCACAAACTTATACAATTTTCATTTTCATATTTGATTTTTTAAGCCAAAGTTTGAAGTTGGAGGTCTTATTTGGCTTCATTTCGAGGCAAAGAACATTTTTTACGAAATAAATTTTGGCAAACAAATAATATATTTACACTATTTACACTGGATAATGGTGAGATGGATTAATGCTAGACTTGAGGTTAGCATTAATTCAACAAATATTAAAATCGAAGAACTTTTTTTACGAAATAAACTTTGGCAAACAAATAATATATTTACATTATTTACACTGGATAATGGTGAGGTCAATTAATGCTAGACTTGAGCTTAGCATTAATTCACTCAACATTTAATGTTTGTGCTTACATTATGTTTAATAAATAATATGGCATAGTATTTTGGCATAGTCGTTTATTAAGTGTCCATAGTTATGTGTTTACAAACGTGTCCATAGTTACATGTCGACAGAGATGGAGTCCATCCAAAATTCGTGTCCATCAATGGAGGCAACCAAAGGAATCAACATACGTATTTTTAAGCACTTGAAGGAGAGATGGAATTGTATCTAGATCCTAGAGAATTTTTAAGAAGTTGAAGGAGAGCTGGAACTGTATCTAGATCATGGTGAAGAGAGGCTAGTACAGAAAGAGATGTGATGGGCTTTTAGAGAACCAGTGCTTACGACTTTGTTGCTTCAACTACTGTTGGATGATCTTTGAACTGCGTAACCATATCTCGCTTTTCTCTGGGTAACAGTCTCTGGCTTTTCATACTACACCTCTTTCATATGTGCATATAGTCAATTTCTGTGCCGTGGAAAAAAAAATCAACAATACTTACTTCATTTTCTCTTCTTCATCATTTGTTGCAGCATACATTATCGAAATGCCAAATCGCCTCATGATCTCCAAGTTTTCGTTTTGGATAATAGCTTTGGGTGGACATTTGTCTCTCTGTTGTCTATGCATGAATTTCATATTAAATATATAAGAATCCCATTCAATTTATAGTAATTTTTTGGGCTGTAAAAAAAAATTACACAATACTTACCTCCTTCGACACCATAAGCATTTCCTCTAGCATTTCCTGTGGCTCTATCGTCTCTACTCCTTATGGGATTTTGTTAGAATTAATGATTAATTTAGAGGTTGGTTGAAGATTTATAGGAGGTTGTTGAGATATACTCTCAACCTCTCCCTTCATGAGTGGAATCAGTTGGATATACTCTCAACCTCTCCCTTCATGAGTGGAATCAGTTGGATATGAATCCAACTATATATATGTGTAGTGTGTTGTGTTTAATGGTAATACAATTCATTATTTGTGTGTTATTACTGCGCATCTCTCCTCTCTTAAATTTTGTCATGGTATCAGAGCAGGCTCAGCCCTAACTCTCTCACGAGAGGGGTTGTGATCATGTAATCTCGATAAGGTTAAGATTCTGTAAATAGATTAGCATAGGAGAGTGTTAAAAGTCCTTGCTTTGTGAGTTATACTACTGCTGGTGAGAAGAGTCGAGGAGAAACAGTGGAGCCTGTGTGCAGAGTTGCTGTAGAAATACGTTTTCTGAGTATTTCATCCGTTTGCCTCACAGCGAAGCCGTCCAGGCCGATGCCATTGCAACACTGGTTGAATACTACGGCTGGAGAGAAGTGGTGGCCGTCTACTCTGACAACGATTACGGCACCGGCATGCTGCCCTTCTTGAGCGATTCTCTCAGTAACGTGGGATGCGAAATCGCTAACAGAGCGGCCATTCCAGCGGTTCCTGATAGGAATGCTACAAGTGCGAAGCTTTCCGGGCTGAAGGGCAATCAGATCAGAGTTTTCGTGGTTCATATGACTTTCGATTTGGGCAATGTTTTTTTCTCAGAAGCTCAGAAAATGGGGATGATGACGAAGGATTATGCGTGGATTATTACAGAGGGGTTTAGCG
>JASDQU010689390.1:25512-40414 GCA_032191745.1 Picea mariana | reverse complement strand
AAGCAAACCCTAGGCTAGATAGCCAAACAAAAGGGTAGAGCACCTTTCCCCAAGGATAGCACACCAACAAGAGTTGATCAGATAGTCCAAACCCTAACCAAGAGATAGTCCAAGCCAAACGTGATCTGCTAGCTACAACAGCTGCAATGGCAGCTCTCCTCCAAACCTGAGCACAAAACTAGGCACTACAGTGCGCACAAGTGCTGCTCTGCAATTCTGAGACTGCCTGCCAGAATGAAGACTGGCCTCCTGTATTTATAGTAATTCTGGCTAATTGGCTAGGCCGACTTCTCATTCTAGGTATCTATCTGTTCAGTATATATTATTTCTTCTGGCCAACTTCTTCTCTTGGAGGCTAATAACCTAATACAAGTTATCTTCTTGAGCCGACAAGTCTTCTACGGTTATTAGCCAACTCATTAGGGTTTCTTCTTGCTTCTCGGAATATCCTAGTCTCGTCAGGTTTACACGTGGAGGTAAATACCTCCCATAGCTACCATAATATCAACAGTAGGCTTGTCTTCTATATATGTTATTTGATTCCTTGAGGTCATCAGGGAAGCCTCCCTTGTGGTGACAGTGGTAGGTTCTTCCATAGTTACGCAAGATTTGGGGTCTTGTGTTGGGCTTTGCATAAGTACAAATCCTGCGATAACAGGGCACATGGAGTCAAGCCAAAGTTCATGGGAGGCTATCCTAATGATGGCAATCGAGGCTGAAACACTCAAGCTACAAAGGCCCTTTCCTTGTTGTCCCAAATTGCAAAAATATAACTAAAGACATTATTAGAGCAGATAACCTCCAACACTTATGAAGATTATGATTTCCCGGAATGAAATGTATGTGCATTTAACCAAGCATAGAGAAATAATGCATCCATTAACAACATCTTGAGGACAACATAATGGAAAATGGAGAGAGCCTACCAAATTCTTACTCCATAAACATATGTCAAGACATTTCAACAATGAGAGAAATAGCAATAAAGATCTAAAAAATTCCTCACCTATGAGATAGTTGAGTTGATCCTCCAAACACATCCAACAGATATTCAACTAAGCTCCAAGGGATTTCTCCCAAATCCAACCATACAAATGAAGGAGAGAGATACTCTTTAAATAGAGTCTAGTTTCCATTACCTTTTACAATAAAATATGATTTGTTTTCCTAGATCGACTAATCTTTCCAAGGAATACAATAAAATAGCCTCTTCAACAACTTAATTACTAAAAGTGCCAATGATTTATTGAGATCCACTTACTTCTCCAAGAAGTGTTGATAAAATATTCAAGGAAAACCATACAATGGTGTTCTCATGCAACCAACACCATGAGATAAGTCAACAATAACAAAATAATGCAATTAGTTATGCAACCTCCAAAAATAGCACAAGAATGTAACAACCTCCCCAAAGTGGTTAATTGACCTCTTCTTCAAATAAGGAGTAATTACCCTCGAAGGTTGACCTCCATCAATAATGCATGAGTGGGAGTGTAAAAAGGTCTCCATAAGTGGATGTGAGCTTGAATATGTCTCCATGATTAAAAAATCCAACAAATAGTATGCATATGATGACCCACGAACCATGGAAATAAAACATCCTATAAAGGTATGGCCCACATGCATCCAAGTGATATAATGTTACCATCACAAGAACATTAGCTTGAGTTGGGTGGCTTTATTAAATGACAAGATGATGTGGATTGACTTCGAATTGTTGAGGCAACAATAAAAGAATAGTGATATGTACCAAGATGACAACCCCATCTCAAGAATAGACAATGAAGAATATGAAGGTGGCCCCATCACAATCTTTCACGTGATGTCACTTCGTCAAACGAAGGTTGGGTCCATGTATAACCACGCTGGCATACATGATATGGAGATGGGGCACAACTCACATCCACACAATAAATAATACTCCTTCATGTTTAAAAGGTGGCTCCATGCAATTCGTGGGATAAAAATGTGAAACGACTCCTAACACACCCACTCTCATATGATGTCACACCTCCATCCAATGCAATGGTCCAAAGGTAAAGCAACAATGACCCACGACTCAATATGGTGGCGGCTCATGAAATGGTTTATGTGAGGACCCATGCCTTCGTGTGTGATGACCCATGGCTTCATGCTTTGACACCTCCATGATATTTGAAATGCACTAAGAATAATGTGAGTGGTTGGCTTGAAGACATGACGCTTAGGTGGCTATGTGTGATGGGCCCTATTATCACAGGAATTGTACTTGCGCAAAGCCCTCCACAAGATCCCAATCTTGTGTAACAATTGGAAGTTTCTACCACTGTCACCTAAGTAGAGACTTCCCTCGTTTTAGTGATCGAAGAAGGTCCACCACAAGGGAGGTTTCACTGGTAACCTCAAGGAATCAAATAGCAAGATTAGCAGAGCCTACCGCCCTCTATCTTGGTCACCTAAGTGTTAGGTCTAGGTCTAGGAGAGGCAAGGACGATAACAAGGTAATTGGTTCACCTGTACAAGACAATAAACAATTTGGAACATAATATAGACAATCACCAAGTTATATAGCTCAATAATGACCTCTTAGACACTAGGAAATCAATAAATGCAACAGCTGTTACAAAACTACAGCAGTAAATCAATGTACAACAGAAATTAATGTTTTACAACAGCAGCAACAAATGGTACTCAGAAATGTAGCAATTTAGCATGAAAAACAAGCCTTCAACATGTACAATATTATCCAATTGCTAGATGTAAATTCTGAGTATCTTAAGCCATTTTTCCAAGTATGTATGCAGCAAATTGAAGTAAAAATCAGTGGCTGTAGCAAACTTTTGTAACAGCAGCAATAAATAGCATTAGTTTGCTAAATTAGGGTTAGGGAAATTAGTAAGATTGTTGAGAGAGAGAGAGAGAGAGAATACTAATTCTAAATACAATTTTCACCACTAGAAGAGATTTAGACAAGTGTCATTCTCTTTTAGGGCTTATGGAGTGAAGCATGCAAAACATTGAAGATTGAGCTAGATGATAGAGAAGGATGAGGTTTAAACTTTAAAACCTAAGGTGCAAAGCCTCTTGGGCCTTAGGACTAAACCTTCAAGAAAAGGATCCCTAGGGTGCAAAGTCTCTTGGGCCCTAGGTGTCGTTTTCCCTCTTCTAGATAATCTAGGTCAAGGATCTAAGACTAGGATCAAAATCCTAAGGTGCAAGCCTCTTGGGCCTTAGGTTCTTAACCCTAGCAAAGAATGTTTTTACAAAACTTGGACAAACAAAGCATGTGAAGGAGAGAAAGACTTATGTCTCCTTCCTAGGGTTTCACCAAGACAAAGTAACATGCAACAAGATCGTAATTAACACCTTAAAACATTAGCAATGACATAAAATTGTGGCAATTACTTACTTATCCAAGTCACTAGGCTAGAAAAACCCTAGTTGCAGCAACATACATCCAAGAGAGCAAGAAAGCATCGACAATAATCCTCCTTCAAGAGTAGCGCATGAGATCCAAGAGACAAAAAGAGGTAGAGCAAACTTTTCTAAGTAGCTCTCCCACAAATGTGAGAGTGAATGATGATCCAAATGAATGGAGTGCTAGCCTTATAAATAAGGAAACCCTAGCACTCCAAAAGTCATGTCTCTTAAGTGGGGTCAACCCCTCAGATTTTCCTTTACAAATGATAATTAATGTCAAAACAATAAAAAAAATGTCCTCCTAGGTCACACGTGTGGTGACGTTATGCTCCAAGAGGGTGTGTGAGAACCTCCCAAGGCCACGTGTCATCATCTCATGGTGTAGTAATGGCAGAAGATGCATCTCCTCGTCTATGGTCATGTCACATCATCAATGGTACCCCAAGTGGTCATCAAGCCCCATCATCATCAAACCCTAAAATGTGACATCATCATCAATGGAGGGCCAATGGCTAAGGTGTAGGGCACTGCGTCCAAGGTGGAGAGGGGTGTATTTCATCTCTGCAAAGCATTCAATTGTCCACTGGTGCAATATCCTCAATCCAATGAGAAATAATCCATGGGGTACATTGCCCAACATGTGGGCTTTCAACCCATCTATATGCCACCATGACCAAATCTGTCAAAATCAAGCCCATCTATCCATCGTCCAAGGTCCTGAAGATGTGAGAGCCACTGTTTGAATGTGTCAAATCATTGGGTGACTCACTGCTCCACATCACACATACCGTATCTTGCAATAAAGGCACAACGTCCTAGGTGAAATCATGGGGCGTCCTTCAAAGAACCATATCAGGGGCATCCAAATCAAAATAGAATATGAAATCATGTAAACCAATGTTCCTAAGATATACCAGTCCTTAAATCATGCAAAGTAAGATGTTACTTAAGAAATAAGCCACATGAACAATTCACTTCAATATCCCCTTCAAATATCACACCAGTTCAAGACTTTATGTAAGTTGGCAAGTTTGAATATGGGAGGGCCTTCATCAGACCCTATTAGGTGTGCCAACCAAAACAATGAAAGAAAAGACCCAGGTAGAAGGATATGTCTCAAGGGAAACAGTGAAAGAAAAGAACCCTTCAACAGTAAATGTGATAGTGGTACGTGTTGGGCTTACTTCATTGTTTATGGTGTCATTAAGTCCATTTCTATGAGCATTGTTATCCCCCACTTTTACGGATAACTAGGAGATCATGTCTCGAGGCCCACAGGTCCTAGACATGGAGTACCGAGAGCTAGATCGACTTGAGCAGGGCCCTGGAGGGCCCATCTTTTCTCCCTTTCAATGCCTCCACTTTGTCAACAACAACAACATCCATCACCTTCGGCTTGGTCTTGTATCAGAGATGGTTCTTGCTCCATGAAATAATGAGTCTGGGTATCATGGTATGTGTCACTTTGATCCTCAAAACCTTTGAATATGTGCATTTAATTCCTTTTGTTTCTAACAAATGCTTGGATCTTATACTTCTCCATTTGACCATGTCTGGGGGGAATGACAGGATGCCCTAGTAAGCTTGTGCCCATAGGTTTTGAGTTGCCACTGGGGGGATTTCTGAAAAGTCATTGTCTGCTCCCGTCATATTACCACTTTTTCATCTTTCTTCCCGCTCATCCATCCCATTACATTTGTCTGGGCATTGGGTTGGCCAATCATTTAAGGGTTGCACCTTGCCTTGTGGGAAGAAGGGGCTAAAGGCCCAGAAGGTAAAAGCAAGCTGGCAAAAGATAAAAGCCTAAAGAAATAAAACCTTGAGATGCTTCGCCCAGGGATCCCCGAGAAAGTAGTAAAAGGCTTCTTAGCAAGAAACAAGAGGGACCCATAAAAATAATAAAACAAGACCTAGTCAGAGGATAGGGGGTCTCATCACGAGCCAGCCTAGTAGGTCCATGGGCACCTAACGGTATGACACTACTAGCAGTTAGTTACCACGCCAGGGTAGTGGCTCTTGGTTGCATGGCCAAGAGAAAGAGGGTCTCATCATGAGCCAACCTTCTCATCTCCGTGAAAGTGCTTGTGGATAACATTGCCACCACTGGTCACCACGCCTGGGCAGTGTCCCCTAATTAGCTTCTTGAAGAAAAAGCAATAAAGAATAAAGAATAAAAGGCATGAATGGGCTTGGAAACATTTGCATCCAGGACAGGTGCAGCTCGCCTTCTATAAAGGCACCCACAAGTAAGCCATGCGTTTCCCTGCTTTCACTGCACCCCTTGTCAGGACATCCCTATCCACCTCACCCATTTACATGACTTGGATTTAATCTCTTCCAGAAACATCCCTTTTCCAGTGGACACTAGCCTAATAGGACGCCCTATCACCTCTTCCAAATTTGTATTGCAGATTTGTATAATGTCTTTGAGCACTTGACTGGGGTAAAAGGGGTTTTATGCACATGTTTGATAATATTGATGATGAGATGTGATTGACATTGCTATGATCCCTGTGACTTATGAGCCCATGGAGGGCGTAGCTGTTGACGTGCAGGATCATGCCCGACGGACAGGTACCACATTGGACAGGTACACATAGGGAGATGATTAGATCAGACCTCCATGGGGCTGAAGATCCCACCAGATGGATTCTAAAACCCCAGCAGGGGGCAAAGACAGGACAGAGGGGTTTGCACCGGAGAAGAGGAGGACGTTCCACAGAGGCACCTTGGCARAGCTTTACCTAGGRGGGTTGTGCCCTCTTTATTGGAACATTGGCCTTGGAAGGCCCAGGACATCACCCAGGAGGCTCATGACATCATCCAGCCTTATGGACATTTTGGGGGATAGTCATGGCAGTTTGGCACRTGTGGCAGGTTCGAGAAGCCCAAGGAGGGCTAATGTTTTTCTCCAGGAGGTTACATTTTCCCTAGAAAGGGCTAAYGTCACCCTAGAAGGGGCATGACGTCTTGCTTTTGCTTGATTAGGGYTTTAATCTATGACATTTAATGTAAAATAGTATTATTTCGTATTTTGGCCTTCTCGRCCTTTTAATGACCTAAAATTTAATTAAGGTCATTGCTACTGTATAAATTGAGGGTTTTTACTCTCATTTTTTCATCATCTTTCACTCACACATTAGTGAGGTCTGAAATTTGTGCCCTATTCTAGGGTTTTGGCAGAAATTGTGAGGYGCACTTGTTGAAGGAARACGTTTTTTGACTATTTTGGCATTTCTTCTTGGTGGAAGGTTTACAACTAGGGTTTGGCTACTTGAATGAATGGTTTATGTAAGTGAATTTCTGCAACACTTCTTGATTGAATGGCTATAGTATTATTTACTTGCATTTGTTATTATAATTTGCTGCATTAAAACCCTAGGTGACAAGCACATGTTAAGGTCCTTGTCTCATGTCCCTACCAAGTTAAGAGCTATTTTGATTTGCTGAAGTAAGATAGAGCCTTGCCATAGCAACACTCTATTTCTACTCTTCTAGCTAGCCGTTTTTTTTTTCTTGTCATTGAGCTAAGAAGGAGGAAAACGCATCAAGGCCTAGGGTTTCTACACCTTGATGAGCCATTTTCCCCTAGGGTTTGTTTGGTGAAGCCTTTCTTTAGCAACACTTCACCTTCTAACTCTCTTGTCTTTATCCCTTTAAACTCTTACTCAAGCTAGCCAATTTCATCTTGCCAGTAAGCTAAAGAAGGAGGAAAAAGCACTAAGGCCTAGGGTTTCTACACCTTAGTGAGCCTTTCTCCCCTAGGGTTTCATTGTTGAGGCCTTGCTATAGCAACACCTCAACATCCAACCCTCTTGTCTTTAGTTTTATCATTATCATTCAGTCCTTCAACTTTTGCAGCCTATTTGACTCCATATGCCCTAGCAGGGCACTGATCTAAGACCTTTTGTATTGAGTATTTTGATCACCAACAACTTCTAAACATTCTTGAACAACCACTAACACTAGCCTAGACTAATCTTACTAACCCTATTGCTGCCGTCACTTTTTTATAATATAAACACCTCTATGCAGCATTTTTTTTACCTTTAAAGCAATTGAATGATTGGTTAAAGCATTATTTCTAAAGTGTTGATATTGTTACATTGAATGCCAAAGTTTCGTTAGCATTTATTGCGAAGTGATATTGTAATCATTACTATTGTGTAAACATTGATTTACTTCGTCAATATTATTGCTCAATTGCTTCTCATCAAAAAGTCATTGATTATATGAAGTACCAACCAGCAAGGTTGCTTGCACATGTATAGTTTCTTTGCTACTTTATCTTGGGCAGGTACACTTTTGGTTACTCTTATCTGTATTGGCTATTAAGTCGGACTTTCTGATCGGTGGTGACTTGTGAGGGGGGAATATTTTACTTAGCCATAAGCCTTTTGCCTTCTCAAAACCCCAGGTCATCGGGGACGTCTCCCCTGGGCCTTACCTCCCTAAACAGAAAGAACCTTCCCATTGAGGTGACAGTGGTGGGATTGGTTCAGTTATGCCAGTTTGACCTCCTTTCATCCGTCTATTATCTTGACTACAAACTATGCGATAACATTTTGGCGTCGTTGTCGAGGAACACTGAGTCAATTCTCCTCAAGACGATACTTTTCGGTAAGCCTTGCCTCTAGAGTCTCTATCTTACAAGTTTACCTGGCGACTCCACTTAGGGTGTTTTCCCTTATCTTTTGATAGTTTCAAGAAAATTATCTGGCGACGCCACTGATGACGAAGCCAACTATGACTTCACAATGGGATCCGGGAAACTACAAGCCTTTAGACATGAGTAAAATCCCAGGATACCCTAGACAAATGCCCCCGAAGTATGAAAAATGGCTCTCTAGATTCACTGCATTGAAGGAGAAAGACTCGACTATCACATGAGCAATTTTTGGGCTTTCTTTCAGCTCCACCCTGTCAGTGACGATGCTAAAGACTTGGTAATGAAACTCTTCTCTGCCACTCTACATGGAAATGCTAGAAGATAGTATGATAATCTTCCAGCCGCTAGCATCACATCTATGGACCAGTTAGAGGAAACCTTTCTCATGAGCTGGGGCATGAAATTGGAAGATATCCAATTGTTACTTAAAGAACTCGAATACATAAGACAAACGGAGGATGAGACTGTCAGGGATTTTGGGGTTAGGTTTCAGATGTTGCTATACCAAATTCCTAAAAGCCATTGTCTCGAAGACAAGTACCGCGTGTATCTCTATACCAATGCACTTCTAGGGCGTTTGAGCTTCCTCCTAAATAAAGAGGGTCCAAAAACACTCGCGGAATCTCACAACATGGCCATGCGAATCGAGGTAAATCTCTCCTTGTCCAAAGGTAAACACTTTTCCTCTCTATGGACCAAAATCAATGAAGATACCCCGGACACTCTCAGTTTGAAAAAACTGGTTTCCCTTGAAGCCTTTACCGTTGATTCACAAGAAAGAAGGGAACAAGTTTTTAACCAGCGAAATGAAGACATGGTTGAGGAGCTGGAACCTAAGCAAATTGATGAAGTATCAACCTGTGCTCCTCCCTCTGATAAAGCCATCCACGAACCTTTCCTCCCTCCACAACAACAAGACGATGAGGTTAGTTGCTTTCCTTTTCAGGATGTTGACAATACCTTGTTCCATGATTCAGAGAGTGAAGGAGGAATGGAATCGTTGAAAGAAGTAGATCTTCCCTGCTATACAATTGAAGATGAAGAGGCAGTTCATGAGGATGAAACAATAACGCATGTTGAAAACAACCAAGTCCTCGAAGCTCCTGCACAAGAAGAAACAGTAAGTTACCCTCCTCCCCAAGATTTTGATGATGCTCTACTTTATGATAGGGGAGATAAGGAGGAGATAAATGAGTCCTTGAAAACTTCAAATCCTGCATGTTATGATACAGATAGTGACATGGTTGATAACATTGATGAGTTCATACATGTTGGGAGACATAGGTGGGATGTAGTTGGTTATGATTTGGATCCCATCTATGACATTGAAAGTCATTTCCAAGTGTTTCCTTTACAATTATCACAGCAGGTTACTCTTGACCAGTGGCAACAAGGAGATGAGATTTTTACCCATACTTTTCAAACACTCAAGGATCACCTAGTACCTTGTTTTCCTGATGATTTTCAGTCTTCCCTTGAGGGTTTTGATGAGTACTCCTCTGAGCACTTGGATTCTTTCCATGAAGATGATTATCAACCACCGTTGTGCTCAGGTCTTCATAGGAGTAAGGACCTTCTTTGCTTAAAGAAGGATCCTTGCCACTAATCTCCCTAGCCACCTCCGATTACTTTACTTTGTTGTGTCTCTAGAGGTGTAGTTGGGAAGCATGTCTTTGATTTTGAGTTTCCTCTAGGGCAAGCCCTAGAGTCCAAGTGTTGGTTGAATACTACAAGTTTGAGTCTGTTATCTCAGTTTTTTGACTTTCCCTTGAAAGTTTGCCAGTCTTCTATTAGATCCTTGTTGATCCTTCCCAGGGCTTTGGATTTTGGGAATGTCCTAGGTAGCCAACTTGCAGACCTTTTGAGTCAGTTTTTTGAACATTTGACTTTTCATGATCCCTTCTTGAAGTGGATTGAGCACTTTCCTCAGAGATTGTGCTTGGCATGATTTTATCCCTCCCACCCACCGTCATGAGTTAGACTTTATGTTTTCCGATGAAATGATACACTTTCTAACCCATGTTATTTTTGTGCTTAACTTATCATTGTTTTGGTTTATGATGAAGCACAAAGGCAGGTATGGTGGGGCATTGCTGGATTGGTTTCATTGGTCATTTGACTACACCTAACATCCAACCAACAAGTAAGCACAGGTAAGTAGGCATTTGCATTCATTGTATTATACCATCTGCATTGCATGTTAGAATAGTTTGCTTTTACACTTATACGTATGATTTCTTTTGTTTCAGTTATATATATATATATATATATATATATATATGTGGAGTGGGGTGATATCACCACCCCAAATGATTACTAATAGTTGCTATTGAGATCAAGCAGGTTACAAGTTATGCCAGAGATGTTGAGGTTCTCATGCGCCCTACGGTGAGCACATGTCCCTGAGTTGGAGCCAGATGTTCTCCCCCACTTTTAGGGATAACTAGGAGTTCATGTCTCGAGGCCCACAGGTCCTAGACATGGAGTACCAAGAGCCAGATCAACTTGATCATGGCCCTGGAGGGACCATCTTTTCTCCCTTTCAGCGCCTCCACTTTGTCAGCAGCAACATCATCCATCACCTTCGGCTTGGTCTTGTATAAGAGATGGTTCTTGCTCCATGAGGTAATGAGTCCGGGTATCATGGTATGTGTCACTCTGATCCTCAAAACCTTTGAATATGTGCATTTAATTCCTTTTGCTTCTAACAAATGCTTGGATCTTATACTTGTCCACTTGACCATGTCTGGGGGGAATGACAGGATGCCCTAGTAAGCCTGTGCCCATAGGTTTTGAGTTGCCACTGGGGGGATTTTTGAAAAGTCATCGTCCGCTCCCGTCATATTACCACTTTTTCATCTTGCTTCCTGCTCATCCATCCCATTACATTTGTCCGAGCATTGGGTTGGCCAATCATTTAAGGCTTGCACCTTGCCTTGTGGGAAGAAGGGGCTAAAGGCCCAGAAGGTAAAAGCAAGCTGGCAAAAGATAAAATCCTAAAGAAATAAAACCTCGAGATGCTTCGCCCAGGGATCCTCGAGAAAGTAGTAAAAGGCTTCTCAGCAAGAAACAAGAGGGACCCATAAAAATAATAAAACAAGACCTAGTCAGAGGATAGGGGGTCTCATCATGAGCTAGCCTATTAGGTCCATGGGCACCTAACGGTATGACACTACTAGCAGCTCGTTACCACGCCAGGGTAGTGGCTCTTGGTTGCATGGCCAAGAGAAAGGGGGTCTCATCACGAGCCAACCTTTTCATCTCCGTGAAAGTGCTTGTGGGTAACATTGCCACCACTGGTCACCAGGCCAGGGCAATGTCCCCTGATTAGCTTCTTGAAGAAAAATAAATAAAGTAAAAAGAATAAAAGGCATGAATGGGCTTGGAAACAGTTGCATCCAGGACAAGCGCAGCTCGCCTTCTACAAAGGCACCCACAGGTAAGCCCTGCATTTCCTTGCTTTCACTGCACCCCTTGTCAGGACATCCCTATCCACCTCACCCATTTACATGACTTGGATTTAATCTCTTCCGGAAACATCCATTTTCCAGTGGACACTAGCCCAATAGGATGCCCTGTCACCTCCTCCAAATTTGTATTGCAGATTTGTATAATGTCTTTGAGCACTTGACTGGGGTAAAAGGGGTTTTATGCACATGTTTAATAATATTGATGATGAGATGTGATTGACATTGCTATGATCCCTGTGACTTATGAGCCCATAAAGGGCGTAGCTGTTGATGTGCAGGATCATGCCCGACGGACAGGTACCACATTGGACAGGTACACATGGGGAGATGATTAGTTCGGACCTCCATGGGGCTGAAGATCCCACCAGATGGATTCTGAGACCCCAACAGGGGGCAGAGACAGGACAAAGGGGTTTGCACCGGAGAAGAGGAGGACGTTCCACAGAGGCACCCTGGCAGAGCTTTACCTAGGGGGGTTGTGCCCTCTTCATTGGAACGTTGGCCTTGGAAGGCCCAGGACGTCACCCAGGAGGCCCATGACGTCATCCAGCCTTATGGACGTTTTGGGGGACAATCATGGCAGTTTGGCACCTGTGGCAGGTTGGAGAAGCCCAAAGAGTGCTAACATTTTGCTCCAGGAGGCTACATTTTCCCTAGAAAGGGCTAACGTCACCCGAGAAGGGGCATGACGTCTTGCTTTTGCTTGATTAGGGTTTTAATTTATGACATTTAATGTAAAACAGTATTATTTGGTATTTTGGCCTTGTCAGCCTTTTAATGACCTAAAATTTAATTAAGGTCATTGCTACTGTATAAATTGAGGGTTTTTACTCTCATTTTTTCATCATCTTTCACTCACACATTAGTGAGGTCTGAAATTTGTGCCCTATTCTAGGGTTTTGGCTGAAATTGTGAGGCGCACTTGTTGAAGGAAGACTTTTTTGGACTATTTGGCATTTCTTCTTAGTGGAAGGTTTACAACTAGGGTTTGGCTACTTGAATGAATGGTTTATGTAAGTGAATTTCTGCAACACTTCTTGATTGAATGGTTATGGTATTATTTACTTGCACTTGTTATTATAATTTGTTGCATTAAAACCCTAGGTGACAAGCAGATGCTAAGGTCCTTGTCTCATGTCCCTACCAAGTTAAGAGCTATTTTGATTTGCTGAAGTAAGATAGAGCCTTGCCATAGCAACACTCTATCTCTACTCTTCTAGCTAGCCGTTTCTTTTCTTTTCTTGTCATTGAGCTAAGAAGGAGAAAAACGCATCAAGGCCTAGGGTTTCTACACCTTGATGGGTCGTTTTCCCCTAGGGTTTGTTGGTGAAGCCTTGCTTTAGCAACACTTCACCTTCTAACTCTCTTGTCTTTAGCCCTTTAAACTCTTACTCAAGCTAGCCGATTTCATCTTGCCAATAAAAAGCACTAAGGCCTAGGGTTTCTACACCTTAGTGAGCCTTTCTCCCCTAGGGTTTCATTGTTGAGGCCTTGCTATAGCAACACCTCAACATCCAACCCTCTTGTCTTTAGTTTTATCATTATCATTCAGTCCTTCAACCTTTGCAGCCTCTTTTGACTCCATGTGCCCTAGCAGCGCACTGATCTAAGACCTTTTGTATTGAGTACTTTGATCACCAACAACTTCTAAACATTCTTCAACAACCACTAACCCTAGCCTAGACTAATCTTACTAACCCTATTGCTGCCGTCACTTTTTTATGCTATAAACACCTCTATGCAACATTTGTTCTACCTTTGAAGCAATTGAATTATTGGTTAAGGCATTGTTTCTAAAGTGTTGATATTGTTACATTGAATGCCAAGTTTCTTTAGCATTTATTGCGAAGTGATATTGTAATCATTGCTATTGTGTAAACATTGATTTACTTCGTCAATATTATTGCTCAATTGCTTATCATCAGAAAGTCATTGATTATGTGAAGTACTAACCAACAAGTAAGCTTGCACATGTATAGTTTCTTTGTTGCTTTGTCTCAGGCAGGTACACTTCTGGTTACTCTTATCTTTTTTGGCTATTAAGTCGGACTTTCTGATGGGTGGTGACTTGTGAGGGGGGAATATTTTACTTAGCCATAAGCCTTTTGCCTTATAAAAACCCCAGGTCACTGGGGACGTCTCCCCTGGGCCTTACCTCCCTAAACAGATAGAACCTTCCCATTGAGGTGACAGTGGTGGGATTGTTTTAGTTATGCCAGTTTGACCTCCTTTCATCCGTCTATTATCTTGACTACAAACTGTGCGATAACAAGCGCCATTGTGGAGAGTGTGCTTGCTCTTGAGTTACCACTTTCTAAGTGCTACATTTTTCCAAACCCCTTTATCTGCCTTTTTATTTGTCATCTTTTCATATTTGCAAGTCGCCTTTATAAGGTTTCAAGCTATAACATCACTACTTGGGACTAGGGAGAACGCGGAAAGGGTAGAGCTCAAGTTTGAACTGGCTTTTGAGAGTCCTTTGTTATCATTCCTTTATTTCCTTAGCATCATTCTTTTATTCTTTTAGCAACAGTTGCAATCAACCTCTAAGCCTTCAGCCCCTCTTCTCATGAGAGAATGGACCATGACCCATTACCGAAGTTTAGTACACTGCGACATGCTCCAAAATGGAAAAATGTTAAGTATGGTGGGGAACCGAACATTACCCTTGTGAGGGCCCCCCAATAGTACTGCTTTTCCCTAGGTGGTGACAACACGGAACTAGGGCACAGTTGTTGGCCACCAAGGTGAAACAAGGAAACAAACATAACTTCTTGAGCTAGTGATCCATTATCCAACTTCGACGAATGATCCCCATCCATATGCCTAGTAAATTAAGCACAACACTTTGCATGAAAGAAGGACTAACATACCTCATGGTGACATCGGCCTACCATCTCCCATACACTGAGTTGAATGGATGTGATGAACTCGATTGATCTATAATAGAAGAGGCAATCTAAGGGGGGTTGTTGGGCTGCTATCTATGGACATGTTGACCATCATCATAGTCGGGATCACCGTCTTCATTGCGGTCCATGAGACATGATCTCTTCTAGTTACCCCTAGGCATGGGGGGGTAACAAACCCTAAAAGTTCATAAGATATCCAAGCTTAACATGAGAAATCCCATCAACTTAGTAACATAAAATAATATATTTCCTCAACATATGTGCCCTTTCCAAGCACATGGCAAAATCAATTAATACATGGAAGTTATATGTATGAGCGGGACAACTCCACCAAATAATTAATTTATGCCTTTATCAAGTGCACCCCATAATATGTGAGTTGCTAAACTCATATCTCATGAGGATGGCTCCATAAAATATACCAAGCATATGTGGTCTCATTGGTATTGGTC
>JASDQU010689390.1:0-25412 GCA_032191745.1 Picea mariana | reverse complement strand
CTTTTCGGCCCTAGACTTATAGTTTGAAGCTAGCCGTTTTGCCAAAGAGTCTTAAGGAAAGAGGGAGGAGCATGAGGCCTAGCTTTAGCTACACCAGAATGAGCCTTCTCCCCTTAGGGTTTTGATTTGGTGGCCCTGCCATTGCAACACCATTAAACCTAACCCTCTTGTCCTTAGGTTTAAGTCTTTCCAAGCCATTAGCCTTTCTCCAATTGACTCCATTAACCCAAGGCACTAGTCTAAGAACAAAACGTTGAGCTTTTTGTGTTAAAACAACTCTTTTAAACTCTTTAAAATTGAAACCCTAACTAACCCTAGCATCTAGACTAACCCTAATTGCTGATGACGTCTTGCCTTTTTTGAACTTCTGTTTGAACTTTGGACTAAAAGTTGCGGCTGACTCATCCCTTGATAGCCATAGAGGTTTTAAGCAATTTCATTGGTCAATTTAGCCAAACGTCCACCTCTTTGACTAGCTAACTTAACCCTAACCAGCAACAATATAGGTGACGTCATACTTGTTAAAACCCTTGTTTGGCCTTAAAACGTTTTGACATTGTCACCCCTTTTTTTGATAGGCTTTGAGTTGCTGATTATTTTCATAAGCTTGTTTGACGAAACGTTCCTCTCATTGTCTTCAAAAAATTGACTTAATACTAGGGCTGACGTCACCCTAAATCTGCAATAGTGACGCAGCAACAATATTTATATATGAGCAGATTTATGATATTTATTGCATTGTGATAATATAAGGATTTATTTTATACATTGAATGCCAATATCTCTTGTGTATTTATTGAAGAAGTGACATAAGATATAAGTTTTAATTGCAATGATTGACTTCGTCAATAATTACTTTCATCATTGCTCATATATATGTTGAAGATAGTCATTAATATTTGAAGTACTAACCACTGCAGCCCATTCTTTTAGCTTTATTTGTCTTGTCTCGCAGACAGGTGCCCTCATCAGTGGAATATCTTCTTTGACTATCTTCTTGGCAGTAATTTGTGAAGGGAAAGCCTATTTTAACCTTTGACCCTTTGAACCTTTGATCCTTTCCTTTCAGAACCCCAGATTACGAGGGACGTCTCCCTTGGGATTAGCCACCCTAAATAGAAAGAGCTCCCCATCGAGGTGACAGTGGGTGGGGAAGCTCCTATTACGCCAGTTTGAGCCTTGACTTCAAGCCACTTAAACCTTTCCTACAAACTGAGCGATAACAGGTCGCTCAATGTGATTATGTCCATATGGGACTTCAAACTCCACACTAGAATGAAGGGAATGGCCCCACCAATATTTAAGCAAAAGACCAATAGCTTGCCTCCACATGCGTGCCAATGAGGAGCATACCACATAAATGTTTTGTACCATGAGAATAGAAGTGGTATCTCCTAGTACACCCCATCATAAACCAAAGTCAACAAAAAGAGACCGTGAGATGTATGAGTGTTAGGCTAGGCTAACCATGAACAACATCATCCACCATAACACCAACGAGTGTCTCACAACCACCAACCAAAGCATCAAATGAAACCATAAACCTCAAAGCTCCATCAACCAAAGATGTGCAACCATGAAGAGAGAACAAGGTACCTCCACATAAGCATGTTACCACATATATTGCATGGGGGTATATACAACATGATCCCATGGTCTTATAGCAATGTCAGAGCAACATGCATGAGAATATTTCAGAGCACATACACCATTGATCATACATTTTTTTTGGGCGAAGATTTGTTGGCATCTTTCCAGGTGGCATTTCATGGACACACATACCTTTCCAGGCACAACCTATATGGTTCACTGAGAAATCCCAAGATTTCCTAGTAACTGACTGCTACAGCGAGTGTGTGGTGCCTTCATGTAAAGGTATTGAAGCAAAGAGTCTCATGCCCATGGTGGCATTTTTCATTCTATTCCTCACTATTTCCAGTATATGGATGACTTCCATGGTGGTGTCTTCGTTAGGAGGGTGTATCACATCACCCCTTTTCACTCTCTTGAGTATCATGGTCACATTATTGTACTCCAGCAGCTATATCATGTATTCTATTCATATTGGAGACATATTGGATGTATTTGGGTACTTCCTAGTGAAGATAGCACATATTTTTAGTTAATTGGGATTAATTGACAGGTTTCCCTAAGTTTGGACTAAGGTTTCTAGGATTAATTATTTAAAAAATGATGATTTTCACTTTATCTTGGGCACCTAAGTTATTTTGGCTATAAATTCACTAGGAAAGTGAATTAAGTTGTTGACCTTGATCATCTAAGAGGGGCGCACCTCTTTAGGCACACATGTGGAGGAAAATAATTTTATTTTATTAATTAATTGGGAAAAAAGGAGAGGCCGCACCCCTCATGAGCAGCTGGCAGCCACTTCATCATTATTGAGCAACTACATGATCATTATGTTGTCTATTTGACCACTTGATAGCTTTTGAAGACTTTGACCAGCTGGTGGACTTGGAAATTGTGCCAAATTGCTAAAGACAGTAAATCTACTAGCTGTTACAGCCTCTTTGGGACAGCAATTCCACATGGAAGCACTTTACTTCATCTCTCTTGGATCGATCTAGCACATGGCAGCCTCATCTCTTGATCTCTCTTGTATATTTCTCTCACACGTGCCTTTCATGATGTATTTTATATTATTCTATGTGGGTCGACCTCTTCTTTGGCCATGCACCCCCCTCTCTTGGCAGCTGATGCATGTAAAATATAGCTGTTAAAAAGATAGTTGTTGGGATGAATTGGCACCACATCTAATTTTTTTAATATTTTCCCTCAAGTTAGTTAGCAAAAGATATTGTTATTTTATTCTAGAGGGTTTTGGCTCTTCTCCTATATAAAGAGACCCCCTCATTATTGTAAGGGTGGTTGAGGGAGTGAGGTATAAACTTATGCTATTTTGTTTTCACTTGAGTTTCGTGGATGGTTGAGCAAGGCACACCTATTGAGATTTCTACTACAAGTTCTTGCGAAGTTATGCTTATGGAAATGTGGTGTCTTCTATTATGAGAATGCTTTAATCGGGTAACATCATATTCATCTCTTGTGTTTTCCATTAGAATTTCTTTGTAATAGTTTGTTTCTCAAGGATTGGTTACACACTTGAAGAAGAATTTCTTGGATAGACACAAAATCTCATGCTAGATTGAGGGTTATCAATTTCTGTAATCCATAATTGGATTTCCAGAATCTTAAGGCAGCAACGTTTTGCATAATTTTTAGCCTACAATATGTGGTTTTAGATCTGAAAGAATCCTTGATAGTGTTCCTAATCAATCCTGTTACCACACAAACTAGCGCCTTTAGCTTAAAGTACCAAAAATGGATTCTAGCCCTGTGGAACTCAAGAGGTTGGCCACTGTCTGCTCACCAACTCTCCTCTCACTTTAGACAAAGGAAGGACCTAAGTCAAGGGGGGTATCCCTAAGGGTTAACTAGGCTTACTTTTTGTAGTAGGAGTGGGAGTAAAGAGAACCTAGCAGCAATGTAGAAAGAAAGAAAAATGAGATGGGCTTGTGGTGATGAGTGAAAGGGAGACTGGTGCCTCACCTACTTGGGCTATGGAGTCACTTAGGCAATTTTAAAAGGGCAGGTCGAGGGTTTATAGGAAGCCATTTGACATGTTCTAAACACCTAAACTTGGTTCAACGACAAGTTTTAGCGATTAGGATTTTACAAGATAGGTGAGGGAGAGGATCACTTAAGATCCACTACTCAAAGCAAGTGTAAGGTAGCCCCTTACCCCAAGACAATATACAGCCACACCTACTACTTAATCATAGCATGTGAAATGTTGTGATCTTTAAAAGGTAGATGCCCAAAGAGCATAGGACGTGAGTTAATTACATCACTATAGACTCCCCCAACATAGCATGGTGCTCCTCTATGGCCTTATTTACCTCTGACGTTCAAAATCCTGCAAAAAGCTTCTAACCTCCAAGTATATTCCCTAGAAGTTAGAACATATCCACAAATAAAATTGCACATAAGTAAAAACATCAATTACATAGATGAAAGACAAAGTTCACCAAAACTTGGAGCTAGCTTGCTCATAAGTACTTCCATTTCTCCACTATTCCAATCCATGTTGTGGAATGGAGTGAGTAAATCCTTAGATAGATTTGAGCTCCAACTCTTTGTACAATAAAAGATGATTTATTTTCCTAGATCCATGTTTCTCTCCAAGGAATACAATAAAAACAAGATCCTCAACAACGTGCTTACTAAAAGTAGCAAGAAGTTTGTTGAGATCTCAACTTCCTCCAATAAAATACACTAGGAAAACAAAAATACTATTATTCCCTCTAACTCCAACAACCTAGTCAACAAATGATAAAACAAGAAGTTAGTTGTAACTTCCTTCCAAAAGTAGGGCCAAGGGATGAGGGCACCTCCCTAAGATGAGGGTTTGACCATGTGATGGCTCCAACATTGCAAGTGCGCCATCATAGGAATGTCCCATGTGTAGATGAACATGTGGCATGTGCTATCATTCCACCAAACATGTGGGCAGCCTTAAGATACAGGATAAAAACAATGCTCAATGAAACTGTGTGCTCGAGAGTCGAAGTGAAACCATATGCCAAAAACCACTAGCTGTTCTTCAAATCCATGGGCAGAGTAGATGATATACCATGCACCTGTCCCTGTTATATAACAGCATTATACTAGGCGCATCTCTTTTACATTCCTGAATGTGTTGGCCTTCCCTGAACCCTTTAATACCTTTAAAAGGGAGGCACTCACTTAGATCACCCTCTAGAACCCTTTTAACAGGCTGGAGATATCTATTGCCCATCTGCAATGCCCCACAAAATCGAGCCTGTAACTCACCTAAAATGCTGCTTGACTATTTATAGGCTGGTCAATGGACCACGAAACCTAATATCCTTGTCTAGGAAGAGCATTCTACATAGGCTGCAAATTGATTATTCCTGAGATCAGCAAATCCTCACAGAAGTACAGTAGATCTTTAAGGTTTTTTGATATTTCATGGATCATTTTTCAGGCATCCCCTTGATTGCTGCACAGCTCTGCTGTAGTGGTTTTCTTTTGGCTGCAGAATGTTAGAAATTTATGCAAGGTCTGGCATGTCTGAAGAAAAACCTGCTCTGCTGGCTGTAATATGACACAGTAGAAGAAGAAAATCTCCAAACGCTAGCTACCATTTAGTGTTGTTGCTATAGGGCTTCCGGCTGCTGATTTTGTCTGATCAGACTTGCTGGAGAAGCGCCCAACAAGCCTAAAAAATGAGATCTGGTCCCCTTTTATACTAACTTGCCCAGATTATGCCAGGTTAATATCTTCCATGTTCATAGCTTAGCAACCCTACAGCACCTTAAAAGATTTTCACAAAAATGCTATCAGGCATCATTTCATCCCAAATATGTTACAGGAGGTGTCTGAAAAAATGGGTGGCCTAGGTAGTAGGTACTTCTACAGTTCTGAAAACCTCATTTAGCTCTTCTTCAGAATAGGTGCACTAATCTATTGTTGATAGACCTTAGACAAGGCACTCAAGATATAAATCTATATCTGTTTTTCCTTCTTCAGCACTTCAACAATCATAGGTCAGCCCTATCCTTTTTATTGTTGTTTTGGTCAGGTTGACCCCAACTTGTTCCTGGACAGGTCAGCCCTAGGAAAGCAAATTTTAAGGTTGTTCCTTGATAAATCCCTCCTCAAACTGCTCATATACTTTTGATTTTCATACTTGAGCACTTGCAAATTGATGAATGTCAAAGGGGAGGATGCAATCCAGATTGTCTTTAAATCCCTTAGTATTTTACTTCCTTGCTGCCAGTAGATCATGGAAGATGAATGGACCAAAATTTAGGCTCTAAATTATCTCCAAGCACAAACGTCCTTTGCACTTTCAGTTGGAGTACTCCGCTCTTTCATTAATTCTTTATTTTGTTGATATATGTCTGAATCATTGTAAATTTGAGCCAAATCTGTGCAAAGGCATTGTTTTGAAGGATTATAGTTATCTTAAAATACTCCATAGCCTTTCCAGAATGGTGGCCTAATGTACCAACATATATGATTTCACCTCCTTTTCCAAATCTGCTGTTATACCATTTTATTCTTGCTGAAAAGTAACTCCTCAATATGCCCTATGTGTGCTAGTATGACCTAGTGTTCCCCACTTTGGGACATCATCACAGTGCAGAGGTTTATGATGACCAGAGTAGCCAGATGGATGTTATCGCGAATACAGGGGTTATTGAGAGGCAATGTGAGGTCCAGCTTACATTTCTCATCATATCTCATCATTATGAGCCATTCCGCATAGGTTGGCTTTGGTTCCGTTGCATTCCGATGATTTCCATGATTTTGACTATTTTGAGCTATAAGTCAATTAAATTCACTGAAGAGGTCATTTTGGGCACATTACTTGGAGGAACCTCTCAGTGTAATAGCTCATTGGAATCGGGAGGAGCAATATTACAGGATGGGATGGCTAGAAGTGACTTTCAGTGGCCAGGGAAGCCACAAGGAGAGATAAGGCGCTTTTTAGAGGTAAAAAGGTTAATTAATTAATTAAAGTGATTTAATTAATTAATTAATTATTAATAAAATGAAAGTCACTTTGGAGAGACAAGGTGAGCCAAAAAGTATAAAGGAAAGGCAAGGGCCTCTTCTCATTCATTCATGTATGTTTATCTTTTGGATTTCTGGCTTTCTAGCTAGAGGGCCCATCTCTTGGGGGTTTTGAGGGTCTTGACTTAACAAACCCTAGAGGACGATTCGGTGGTGAAAGATTCCACCTAGCTTGTCCCAAGCTTGGTCTCAGAGATGCAATACTCTCCCACACCATTCTAGTTCGGTTTTACATCAGTGCAGGAGGGTTCTACACCAGCCACAGGCATAGGAAGGAGGAGGGGCGCACCATTGGGGGTTTCCAACAAGGGGGGCACACCATTCTTGAGGGAAGGTTCGTTGTAGGAGTTTGAGAGGGCTCTTGGACATTGAGCATTTGGGTTTTACTTGCAGGGCCTTAGCCATGATTTCTAGTGCCTCTTGAGAGAGCTTTATGGTTCAGACTATTTCCTAGAGCAGTGGGACGAATTGGAGAGAAGGAGGGCATTTTTGAGATTCATATCTATTCAGTTTGGAGGAGTAATCCATAACATTTCGGCCTGAGACTTCAAGAGGGGAATCCTATCACCCCGATCTATCATTTGGCCGAGTTTGGGCTCATTTGGAGACCTCCTTCATTAGGGCCGAAATTGTAGGGTTTGGCAGTTTCAGGAGGGCGCAGCTCAATTGGAGGATTTAGCATTTGGAGGAGTTTCCCTTGGTATTTTGGTTTGAGATTTTAGGAGAGGTTTTCACTCATCTCGATCTACAGTTTGGCATCTTCAGCATAGCATTTGGAGGTCTTTGACAGTAGGGTCGAAATTGTAGAGGTTGACAGTTCCAACAGGACATGGCATCTTCCAGTGGGGGTTTGGCACTTCATACGGCCCAGATCTACCTTGGCATTGGTCTTCATCTCTTATCCATCCTTTGGAGGCTTATAGTATCTTTCTGGAGCATTTTGTAGCAGCTCTATTGTCCATCTTCTTAGCCATCTATTGAGTATTCCAGATCGGCATCTTCATTGTAGCAGGTTTCTCTATTTCATGAATAAAAGCAGATTTGAGATGTTTTTGCTTGTCTATCATATTGCATATGGTTGAGGTATGTTCCATGGTTATATCTTCTTGTTTATTCCTGCAATACACATATATAACACATCAGTAAACCCTAAGGCCGAAATCAAGAGGCCATCCTGCAAGTAAACACATCTAAACAAGTAGAACAGCAAAGTGTTTGACGAAATGCCACAACCATAAAAGTTTTTAAAGACACCCAAAACCGTGATGTTCCTGGCATAATGGCTTGGGATCATTACACCTGGTTTGAGTCAAGCTTCATCACCCATACAATCAGAATTTCATACAAGAATTACCCTCCACAAACCAAATCAATGGATTGTTGTGGTTGTTTGATACATGACGATGAGCCAATTTCCCTATATATATATATATATATATATATATATATATATATATATATATATATATACCAGATTTGAAAAATATTTTCTTACATGTTGGAACGCATCTTAAAATAACTATATACCAGATTTGAAAAATATTTTCTTACATGTTGGAACGCATCTTAAAATAACCCTGGAAACACCCATCTTTAATCTATTGTACGTACTTTTCTTCTAGAAGATTAAGTAGTATGTGTGGAGCAGTTATGAAAATCATAATGATAGACATTCCATTTCCTCTTCAGGAGTCACATCAGTGCAGTGATTAGGGTTCATAATTACCATGAAATAACTTGTATGAAGGAACTATAAACATCATCATAAGCCCATGTGGTCCATGTTATCACAAGATTTGTACTTGTGCAAAGCCCACCACAAGATCCCCAAATCTTGCATAACTATGGAAGAAACTACAACTGTCACCTAAGTAGGATCTTCCCTCGTTTTAGTGATGGAGGAGGTCCACCACAAGGAAGGCTTCCCTGGTGACATCAAGGGATTGAATAGCAAGTTTGATAGCCAAGCCTACTACCGCCTATCTTGATCACTTGTTAGTTGGTCTAGGAAGGAAAGAAAGGTTGTAAAGGTGATTGATGTACATGCCCGGAACAAGAACAATTTGCAACATATATATAACAATTACCAAGCTAAAGTATGCAACAATCACCTCTCTAGAAACTAGATCAGTTAAATTGCAATTGGCCGTTGCGAATTTGCAGCAGTTAACAACTTTATGACAGCGAAAAATTATTTTCAACAGCAGCAACATTAATGCTCAGAAACACCACAATTGACCATGAAAAGAAAGAATTTAACCAATAGAAAATTATCCAATTGCTAGAGATGATATCTGAACAAGTTAAGCCACTTATAATTAGGTGTATGCAGCAAATTAAGACAGTTTTCAGTGGCTGTAGCAAATTTTTGTAATAGCAGCAATAAATATCATGAGTTTTCTTGAGTTAGGGTTAGTAGAGTTAGTAGGACACTTGAGAGATTTAGAAAAGTGATTTTAACAACTACTTTCACCACAAGATTACTTCTAAGTTCTGGATCAGTGTCGTTACCATTCTAGGGCCTATGGAGTCTCAAATGCAATATACTTGAAGATTGATCTAATCGAAACCAAGAGGTAGAGTCTAAACCCTATGGTGCAAGCAAATTTGGGCCTTAGGTTTTAGAGTTTAAAGGGTGCAAGCACGTTTGGGCCCTAGATATCGTTTTCCCTTCTTCTAGCTTCAACTAAGTCAAAATTAAATTGTCTAGGGCTAAATCCTAAAGTCCTATCACTTTAGGGCTTTCGGTTTTTGTCCTAGCACTTTAGGGCTTTAGGCTTCTAACCCTAGCAAGGACGATTTACAAATTTGGAAAAATTAAACTTTATGAGAGGAAGAAGCACGTATGTTTCTCTCTTATGGTTTCAATAAAACAATACTTCTTGCAACAAAATAGCAATTTCACCATTTACATTAACAAAATACCATAGAATTGCAGAAAATTACTTATTTTATCCAAGAATCCAAGAGCATAACACCCTAATTGTAGAAATATCCATCCAAAATCAAAAAAATCATCCACAAGAGACCTTCTCCAAGCATAGCGCATAAGATAAGAGACCAAGAATGGCTGAAATAGCGAAAAGCTAGAAGTGTTACCCCATAGATGGTGATGAGTGATCATGAAAAATAAAAGGTTAGAGCTAGCCTTCTTATATGAGGCTATCCTAGCATAATTTGTCCACAAACATAACATAACTTTGATTTAAGAGGGGTCAACCCCTCATTTTACCCTTACAAAATGCTAAAATGAAAAATAAATCATAAAAAGGCCACACGTGTGAGACGTCAAGCCTTCCTAGGAAAGGAAGAGACCTCCAAAGGCCACATGGCACAAATCAAGAGTGAAGTGATGGTAAATGATTTCTCTCCTCTTTCAAGATCATGCCAATCATCACCGGTACCCCAACTATCCATCAAACTCTAATGCCATGAAACCCTAGAAGATGACATCATAGTCAATGGAGGGTGACCTCAAGGGTCTGAGGTATTGCATCCAAGCTGGAGGGAGTTGCATCTCGTCTCTACAAGGTGTTCGGATGTTTGCTGCTGCAATGTCCCTGATCTAATGAATAATAAGCCCTGGGTTACTCTTCCCAGCCTATGGCCTTCCAACCCATTTGTGTGCCATCATGATTGAATCTGCTCAAACCAATCCCATATGTCCATCGTCCAAGGTTCCAAGGATGTGAGAGTTGATGCCTGAGTGTGGTGAGTCATCGGATGACCCATTGCTCGGAATCACACGTGCCAAAGTCCTGCAATAAAGGCACAACGTCTTGGGTACAAGCCCGGGACGTCCCCAAATAACCATGTCAGGGCCATCCAAAACAAAGCAAAGTATAAGACAGGGTTAGCCAATGGTCACAAGAAATATTAGTACTTAAAACATGCAAAGTAAGTTGTTACTTAAGATATAAGCCATGTAAACAATTCACCTCAATATCCCCTTCCAACATCCTAGGACCTTATGTGAATTGGCAAGTTTAAGTATGGGAAGGCCTTCATCCAACCCTATTAGGTGTGCCAACCTAGGCAGGAAATAAAATACCCAGGTAGAGGGATAGGTTCCAATGGAAGCAGGAAATAAAGAAACCCTTCAAGAGTAAGTGTGATAGTGATATGGTTTTAGGGCTTACTTCATGGCTTACGGTGTCATTGAATCCATTTCTATAAGCGCCTTTGTAGAGGGAGCGCTTGCTTGCTTGAGATACCCTTTCCTCGATATTTTTTTCATTTTGAACCCCTTGATTTGCCTTTTGATACCCAGTTATCATCGAAATAACATTCCAAAGAAGTCCAGGTAATCTCTTACCTTTTTTAAGGTCCAATAGACCAATCTTGGTCTCAGTGGACGTTAACCATCATCATCATCACAATAAGGGGAAATGAGCAAGCCTATACTTTGGCTTCCATTGTAAGAATGTATAATATATTTTATCCTGTGCAGTAATGAAATATAAGATGCATTTCATTCAATAAAAAGAGAAAAGAAAACAAACATTGCCTCAAAAATAGTTGTCTATAGTTACACATATAATTAGCCAATAATAAAGCTCAAAGGTAGTTAATGCCTCTAGTCAAAGATAATGTGTGGCTGCAAAAACCATGCACCTATTTAACCTACAAGGGAGGTACATAAAGCAGACATTGCTGCATGTAAAACAGCCATTCCAAATTTATACACTGGATCTCGATACAATACATGGTCACTGTTATTCTCAGAATACAAGCACTCATTCCTATATACTTTGTAAACAAGAAATATCCAGCTCTTGTCATGTAGTGTCTGCAGGAAAATAAGCCACAAAAGCCAAAAATACTTCTAAACAACATTCAATCAATTGATTTCCAGTTACTGAACATTAGCACGATGTTGGATGAGATGAAATTCTAGTGTAGAAAACCCATGTTGATATTATTCTTTGCATCTTTTGGAGATCACTAGGAGCTGTTGTTGACCTTCCCTTTATGTTAATCTATTTTTACAATTATCTTGGACATATAAATTATTGCCTTGTTCTTTGAATTGCTATAGCGTAAACTGGTACAATAAATTCAAACATGTTTGGGGTGTGAAGCCTGTAGACAAGAATCTTAGTTCTTTTCAGGTAATATATTCCTTTATATCACTCTAATATCTTCTTCTACTTGCAAGAATTATGAAGGAAGTAGATATGATACCTTCAGCATTTGTTGCAGCTGTAGACCATGGGCAGCACAGAAAAATAAGAAGTATAAGCCACTTCATCATAGAATGTCCACTTCAGACTTTTCCCAGTAAAATATTGTTGAAAAACTGCAAAATTCAACTTTCCTGATTACATATATCTCCAAAATTTCAGCTTAACAGCTAAGAAGCAATTTGCATCCTCACCACAAAAGAAACATACCTGTCGTTATCACACAATTTTCAGGCTTGGTGAAGTTGAGCAAGACAATGGCATATTGACTGTTGGACAAATGTTCGATGGAACCTGAGATGTGATTTGCATATCATTATTTAAAGATGATGTGAGGTTCATCAAAGGAAATGTCAGGGAATACTTTAAGGAGACACTTATAAAAAGTTAGCAAGTATGACTAATCTATGAAATGAATAATTTATAATTCAAAGGCAAATGTTTCAGATATTTTATACTATAAAATATAGTTTTTGAGATTTGAGACAATTTTTATAATTAATATTTTATACACAAAATATGGGTGAACATGTAAAGAAAAATCTTAGGATTTTCGGGAAAAATGTGGAGAATCATTCCAAAATAACCAATTTACAAGTTCTAAACCTTGAAGTATCCCATGTTCATTGACTATATTAATGAATACATAAATGAAATAATATCACTGTCCACTAATGATCAAAATATGTCAATGGGGCTCGAAAGTACAAGTGATAACAACAAAATAAAGAGTGCCTACAACATCTTTCCCCTAAAAGAATAAAAGCAAATGACAGTAAAAATAAAAAATAGGGTTAAACCTAGAATGGGTAAACACTCAACAATAAAGTACAGCCCTAGAGAGGAAGACAAAGAGAGCAAGCGGTGCCACAATGAAGGGAGCAAGTCAACCAAACCACGAGCAGAAAGACAAACTGGTCTTTAGTCAGTGTCCAGATGAGAGAGAGAGAATTCCCATCATCACAATGATGTCACCAATATTGAGCATGATAATGTCATCTAGATAGTGGCCCGGATTATGGCCCGGAATAAGAGGAGGCAACAAGGCTAAGCTAGGAAATTGAGAAATCTGCACCAAATCTTTGCTAACATCCAAGGTAAACCAATTCAAAGAAGAGGGGAAAATATGGTGATGCTCTCCTATCCACAACAATTATGTTCGGCATGGGAGGAAGCAACAATCCCTCTATGTCAACTACATGAACTAGTATGATGAACTGATTGTGGGAGAGATTGAGTAAGGGGCACTGCCTAACCAATTTGCTATTGTTTATGTCAATATCTTCAACATTCACATGACTCTTGATGCTCCCAGTGGGTCAGATGGGTCAAAAGATGGATGTGATCAATCTGGTAGATTTGAAGAAGCAACACAAGGCCTATTGTCTTAAGAAAACCACCTCTCTGAGAGAAAATGTCGAGCTTATCTAGTCAGGATAGTGGAAGAAGGTAGAGGGATCCTCATGAAACTTTGTAAAACACTTGTAATTTCAGAGCTTAAAGTTTGTTACTTGTTACTATAAAATCTAGCACCCCTAAATGTGTGAAAGTCCCAAGCACAAGGGGTTAGTTTGTGTAACTAAGGAAGGCTACCCACTGTCACCGTAGTAGCACTTCCTCTCTGTTTAGGTTGCTACCTCTCCAACTCAAGGGGGGTATCCCTATGGAAAATGAGTAAGTCCTAGTAGGTTGATGTGATTTGAAGAAGCAACACAAGGCCTATTGTCTTAAGAAAACCACCTCTCTGAGAGACAATGCCGAGCTTATCTAGTCAAGATAATGGAAGAAGGTAGAGAGGGATCCTCATGAAACTTTGTAAAACACTTGTAATTTCAGAGCTTAAAGTTTGTTACTTGTTACTACAAAATCTAGCACCCCTAAATGTGTGAAAGTCCCAAGCACAAGGAGTTAGTTTGTGTAACTAAGGAAGGCTACCCACTGTCACCGTAGTAGCACTTCCTCTCTCTTTAGGTTGCTACCTCTCCAACTCAAGGGGGGTATCCCTATGGAAAATGAGTAAGTCCTAGTAGGTTGATGTGAATCTATGAGGTTTAGTGGACCAATGTATTCGTTTGGAATCTCGTTGAAGTATTTTTCAAATGGAGGTGTAAGGGAAGGTTCCAAATCAGGTTACAAGTCTTGTTATGATTTCTCGATTGAGGTTTATTAGACTTGTTTAAAATCTGAATGTTAAAGATATTTTAATGTAATATTGTTTCAGATTTGCATATGAGTTTAAGGAATTGAGCAAATAAACTAATGTAAATGAGAAGTGAATGCTCAAAAACAGATTCTGGAAATGAATTACAACAATAAGAAATAATGCAAAATGCAGAAATTTACTTGATGCAAAATTTAAATTAGAAATTCTGGAATTATTTCCTTAATATTTGAGGCTGAAATTTGATCCTAAGATGCAATTTTCAGACCTTAAATAGTTCTGGAAATTAAGTTTTATGCTATAAGTTAATTGTTGGAAACAACAATTACATTAAAACATAAAGTAAATGTAATTTCCAACTGTAAAATTCAGATTTGTCTAATTATGATGCAAAGATTAATTTCCTAGGCAAAATGCAAACGTTGAAATTAAATTTCTGAATGTAAAAGATGAATACAATTTGATGAAAATGCAATCAGAAATCTAAATTTGAATTTTCAACAAACAAGGGTATGATGGTAACCTAGTTTATAGTCTAAGTTAGGGATCTTAGGTCAACAAACTAGCTGGAAATTCAAATTTCTGAATTAAGTTAGGTGCTGAAATGCACTAGTGACTAAACTTAAGACAAAAAACTAAAAAGGTAAATTCTAGAAAGCTTTGATAATAGTCTAGTCTAGCTTAAAATAAAAAATGAAAATTCCTAGACTAAACTATGGCTAGAAATTATAAAATTTCGGAAACGCACAACAGATAGAGAGTAAATATTGTGTAAAACTAAAAAATTATGTAATTTCCAGCAAACTAAAAGGGTTGAAAATTTATGATTAAATGGATGAGAGAGAAAGTCACTAATGCCTACTTATCCTTGGGCTCATGGAGTCTTTCAAATCTATGAGGAGAGCCTAATCTAATCTAAAACAAGGATCCTAAAGGCTTCCCTGAAGCATGCCACAAATAATCTTAATAAGTGGAACTAGAGAATATTTCAAGAAAGGAGATGTCTAAATGAATTAACAATTTCAGAGATTAAACCAAATCTTTATTTCCCTAAAGATTTAGAGCTTAATCACCATCTTTTGAAAGTAAATATTGTGTAAAACAGAAAAATTATGTAATTTCCAGCAAACTAGAAGGGTTGAAAATTTATGATTAAATGGATGTGAGAGAGAGAAACTAGTGCCTACTTATCCTTGGGCTAATGGAGTCTTTCAAATCTATGAGAAGGACCTAATCTAATCTAAAACAAGGGTTCTAAAGGCTTCCCTAAAGCATGCCACAAATAATCCTAATAAGTGGCACTAGAGAATATTTCAAACAAGAAAATGTCTAAATGAATTAACAATTTCAAAAATTAAACCAAATCTTTATTTCTCTAAGGATTTAGAGCTTAATCACCATCTTTTGATAAGTAACAAGCAAAGAAAATTCTTCAGTGAATAAACAAATAGAAAAAGAGGGCTAAAAGAAACCACACCTAACTATCCACCTTTGAAGATTATCTTACTTGGCTAGCTTAATTCAATCCTCTCCCATGCTTAAAATGCTTGCTCCAATCCACCAAAATAAACTCAAACAATGGCCTCAAACAGCATGAATTGAAAAGAAATTCAATAAATGCTCCAAAGTGAGAAGAATGACTATTGTTCACTCAACAACAATTACAAGTGAAGGAAGCCTCTTATTTATAGAGTTTTAGGCTCAAACACCTCAAATAAAATAATAATATCTTGGTGATCATGTTTGATGAGTCAAAGATATAAAATAATGTTACAAAATATGGAATTGGTCATCAAAATAATATTTTAATCCTCTCACAAGAGAATCAAAAACCCTAGGCCACATGCCTAGGAGAGAGATCCATCAAATATCAATAAAAAATCCTCAAGCTATCGCCAAAAAGAAAGTAGTTCACCAAAGAAGATGTGCCACTCTCAAAATAATAAGAGATCAAATCCATGGAATAGAATAATAACATCCACAAGATATCTACTCCATGCAAATCTCAATATATGTAAAGAATCTCCTCAAAATAGTAAGTGTGCTCAAGTATCAAGTTAAATACCATCATCAAGGTTAAAACAAGATGTGAACAAAACCAATTCAAAGTTGAAAGTTGACCATCTAGTGGGGTGCACCACCTAAATTAGTTTGTTTAGATATTGGTGAGAAAAAATGATTAAATAAAATGGAAGTGGACATGAAAGGAAGGCACATGCATAACTAATTTTGAAAGGATGTGCAAACTCAACAAACTCCTCAACATATGTGCCAAGTGAATTAAATGCTTCATCAAGGTGACACATGTGAGTGTGAACAAAGCTATATTAACCCCAACGAATTAACATAAGGGAAACCACTTTCTAAAAAATCATTTTTTAAGAGTGAGTTGCCTCAACAAGTGTGCCAAAGAGGAGTGCTACTTGTTACCCCTCATTTTGCATGAGGCCTATACTAGTGAATTTTTTCACTACCCTTATGATTTTCATCACAAAGAGCTTTGGATGGTTAGGGTGTTCACTTAGTTCCATGGATTGTTGATGACATGGATGATGATGTGCTAGAGGTTTTATTATGTATTGCTTGGTATACTTGTTTATCATAGTGGGATAGCATTACACTTGATCATGTGATGTTCTAGTCTCCACTCCTTTCTGGATGATTGGATATGACGATGTATAGATCTCTTGGAGGAACACCCCAACACTTTTGGGCTAAGTGGACATTGTATTGGCTTAATCATGCACTTGGAAGTTGGCATGCACTCACTTGCTTACATGTGGTTTGTTACTTGGATGGATTAACATGGGCATGCTTAGGGCTCCTTTTCTCCAACGCCTCGATCCCTAGCTCTTGTGGATGATATTCACATGTGGTGGATTACTTTTAGCATGGAGCATGACATCACCTTGAGCACTCCCCTTCCTAGGCAACATTTGGAGGAAGATGCACAGTTATCTTCACTTCATGCATGTTTTTGATGAGGTCATCCTTCTCCTTGATGAATTGGTGGGGCTCTCAATGACTTGGCATATGGGTTCATGGCATATTTTGACTTACTCTTACTTGGATCCACTACTCATGTTTTATTGGTCCACGTGTGCCATTTTGAGGATTATTGTGCACACATGTTGAGGCATATTGTTGGATTAAAGGGGGTTGTCCATTCTTTTCATGAAGATGGTTGAGTATTATTCACATTCCACGTGTTGAGACCTTGTATCATGGATCCACTTGCTGGATTTGAGAATGACGTCCACTTTCGAGGTTATTGTGCACCTTTTATCATGCTTGTTGATGGGACGTCTCACCTTGGGAGATGCCACAAATCTCTTAAGGAGGTTCTTCATGGTTTCGTGCCCTATTTTGAGGAGACATCCATCTTGAAAAAGGGTTGCTTGCATTCATAGATGAAGATGTTCCACATTGGAGAAGATCTAGGAGGTTCCAAACCCTAGATCCAGGGTTCATTGCATATTTCAAGAGCAATCTAGCTTTAGGAGCAGTTATTTTTTGACAGACTACCCAGATTTACGCCAAATCGATGCCATTAGAAGCAAAGTGGTCATGGGATTTCCAAAATGTGGTCATAATAGAGATTCTGATAAAAATTGACACAGTTATGGAGCTTTTAAAATATGCTACGAGAAAATTTTCGCCACATTTTGACCACTTGTTCGAAGAACGCCCCACCTTTTGGGTTTGAGCGTTTTGGTTATTTGGGGAGATCATTATTTGTATATGCCCATGGTGAAGAGAACCCTAGCTTTTGAGGCCACATGGCCCATGTTTTATGCACCTATTGGAAGTCGTCCACTCTTGGGAGCCTCTATTCATTGCTGGTTGGGACGTTTCACCTTGGAGAGTTACACATCCACCTTGGAGGAGATATAGAAGGTTTTCATTTCCCACTTGAGAAGTTAGTTGTGGATCTATCCACTTGGAGGCCTTTGGAGGTGTTATCCCCATTTTGTGGATAACTAAGGAGATTATGTCTCGAGGCCCTCAAGTTGCAGATACAGAGTGTTGAGAGACTACATGGCTAGCAGTATCCTTTTGCACAGATGAAGACCCTTCTCACCACCACACAGATAATAGATTTTCAGATGGCATCCACCACACCAGGTGACTTCTGAGAAGCAATGGGCCTTGCTCCATGAGGTACAAGTCAGGAATTATGGTGAGTGTCATTTCAACATTTGAGGCATTTGAGTATGTTGTATCTTAGACTGCTTTAGATTTCATGATATATGCTTGGACATTATGCCTTTTGCCCTGCTTAACCTTGGTGGTTGACATTGTGCCCTAGTAAGTGGTCTTCCTTGGGGATTGGTTTGCTACTAGGAACTCCCTTGAAGAGCCATCGTATCGTTCTCGACCATACTTACCACTTTCCATCACTATTTTCCCCCATTTCCTTATCTCTTGGGATTTTAGGGTGTATTGACCCAAGAAGGGTTTGTCCCTCATTCTATGGGAAGAAGGGGCTGAAGGCCCAGAGGGATTGTTGTTGGGTAAAAGATAAAAGCTTATGTATAAACCTTCTAGATGCTTCACCTAGGGATCACCCAAGAAAGAAATGAAACACTTATCTTTGAGAAAAGGGGGAACCACAAGAAATATGATTATAAATGCTTAAAAAGGTTAGTTGGAGGATAGGAGGTCTCATCACGAGCCGACCTATCATGTTCATGGATATCTAGTGGTATAACATTACCATCATCTGGTCACCAAGCTAGGGTAATGGCTCTCAGTTGCATGGTTGAGAGAAAGGGGGTCTCATCATGAGCCAGTCTTCTCATTTTCGCTAGGTATTGTGGGTGACACTGTCATTATCTGGACACCATGCCAGGGCAGTGGCCTTCAACTTGTCCTTAAATTTATGAAAGAAACAAAGAATGAAAAAATAATGGGCTTGGAAAAAGTGCATTGCAAGCGAAGGTACCACACACCCTTTACAAAGGCACCCATGAATGAGACACTACAACCCCTTGTATGTCGTGAACCCCATGCCCATTGAGTCTTGACCCTAACCACTTCACCGACTTTACATGGCTTAGAGAGGGATCTCTTGGAAACACCCCTTGACCTAGGGCAAGATCTACCCAATAGGACACCTCGTCAACCCTCCCATATCCAAGCTTGACAAGTCACATTGTGTCTTTGAGCACTTAATTGTTTGACAGGGTAATCTTTGATGCACATGCTTAGGTGGCTCATTTATTGACTTGATTTACTTATCATGATATTTTGACTTGAGATCCTTGGAGGGAGTGCTTATTTGCCTTTGCAGGACCTAGTTGGCAGACAGTTTTGGAAGAACAAGCCTAGCTTGGGCTTCCATGGGGCTTGAAGCCCACAAGTGGATGCCAAGGGCCCGCATGTCGGATGAGAGAGGTGAGGCCTAAAATATGACGTGGACGACATAACCTAGCCCCCACATGCCAAACGTTTTCCCTAGGAGAGGCAAAACATCACCTTTAGAGGCATGGCGTCACCTAGGGGGGTTAGGGTTCGGTGGTGAGGTTGACATGCATTGGCACAAGGACGTTTTGAGGGGTTTGAGGCTTTGACAATGAAGGAAGTGACTTGGATGATTGACATGTGGCTTTGGGAAGCCTTTATACACTGCTCCATCACCAACAACCTTCTTCTAGTGCCAAAACGTCTCCTAAAGGGGTGACTTCTTTATAAACTAGGGCTTTCTTTGTGCAAAAAAGTGAAATTAAAGTGAATTGTTTAATATTACCTTGTAAAAGGGGCAAGATTAGGGTTGTTGACCCTAGTCTTGTGGTTTACCCTTAATTATGTGGACAAACTAGATTAGTGACATTTTGTATAAATAAGAGATCATAAGATCTCGTTTAATTTTTAACATAACTCTCCCATCTTGAAGTACTTTTAAAATTTTTGCTCTCTTTGGCTAGTTCTCTTTCTTGTGCTCTTGTTTATGGCTATTTCTTGGATTATTGGTTGATGGAAGTAGTGCGCTATCCTTGGAAGGCTTTTCTCTAGCTTTTATGGTGGTTTGTCTTAGCTTTTTCCATGAATTGGTAAGTTTTTTCTACATTGTGCTATCATTTGTTGCTCAAGTCAAGGTTAATTTGCTAGATCTAGGTGGGAAGTATAAGGGCATACACCCCCACCATAGTTTCCATCATTTTATGCTTATATGTTAATGGTTTAACAAGGGTTTGCTAAGAGAAGTATAAGGGCATACACCCTCTTAGCTTAAATCCTAGCTAGAGATACTTGCCTTGGGGAGTAAGAGGATTTACACCCCCAAGGAGGTAGTATCTCTAGCTTTTTCTTTGCTTGACTCCATTAACCCATTGTTTAAGACACTAGTCATTTACTTGTTGCATTGGAGAAATAAATTGTTGCCTTGGTAAACGTGAAATTTTCAAGTTTTAAGATTACCTCTTTGGGAAAGTGTTCCTTGAGCCTTTGGCTCTCTTGCCTCATTGAGGCATCCTCTTTCAACCACAATTTCTTGCTACTGTAGTAAAACTAACCTACAGCCATTAGGGCTGCTCTAACTCTAGCCTATTAATCCTAATTATCTCCTAAACTAACCCTAGACAGCCTAACAATCTGCCCTAACCTTCTACTAACCTAGTCGCACTTATTGAGCTTACTAAGGGCTGATTTGATTGGATAAATTTTCTGCAATAAGTCTTCATTTGCTACAGCCATAAGGTTGTTAATTTCACTGCAGAAACCCTAACCTAAAGTCACTCATAAGTTGTGTTTTCACCATCAAAAGTTGCTAAGAATTTGCCAATTTATTCTACTTGTTTTAATACAATTTTTGAGTGGTTTCTTTGCAAGTTTTAGTGGTTAAATTCTCTGCTTTCACAACAAGTTTGCTACAGCCATAAGTCTGCAAAATACTTCTGCATACATCTTTTATGACAACCATAATCAATTGCTAAAGTCTCATGCTCTAGATCGTGAAATTCTCTAGTGATTATCTACTTTGTTTCAAGCATATTTCATTTGACATTGAGCAATATTTCTAGCAGCTTTAGTACTTGTTTTACTGCTGATATATACTGTCATTTATTGCTGCAAATCAAGGACAGCAAGCCTAGCTTGCTGATCCAACTAACATATTATACTGCATAGTGGTTTTCCTTGTGTCTCGGGCAGGTACCAACTTCTCGGCAATTCATCCAAGGCTTTGGCAATCTCAAAACAACCTAAGACTCATTATCACCCTTCCATTTCCATCTAGAATATTGACCTCTAGGGGTTTCACTCTTTCCCTTTCCGTTTCCCCCCTTCATTCCCCCTAGGATCAGCGGGATCGCCACCCTAGAGTGACCTAGTCACCCTTGAAGCGCGGGACCTATATCGAGGTGACATTGGGTATAGTGTACTAAAGTTGTCGCCACTTGGTGGTTGGGTCAGGCTTTGCCCAACCTACAACATGTGCGATAACAGGAGGCTAGAATTTGCACCTTTGACTCATCTTCTTCCTTCTTTGATGGGGACGTCCCACTCTCTTGGGCATATGTTTGTTGGAGACTTGTACATGTGGCCTTGACCACTTCATTATGTATGTATTGTTGAATAATTAGTTGGAGGAAATAACGCTTTACTCCTCCCTAGGCTAGATCTAGGGTTTTCACATGATAAATTCTTATTTTATTGTAAAGGAAGTTGAGCTAGACTCTATATAAAGAGTAGTCATTCCTCATTTGTACTCATGGTTGGATTTTTGGAGCTTCCCCTCCTTGGGGCTTATTGACATATATTTCCTTGAGCATATGTGATATATAAGGGCTTTTTCGTTGTGGGATGCATAACTATTTGGTGTCAATTCTTGAAACTCTTCTCCGTTGGTTGTTATTTGGTGCATAAAGATTGATATGGATTTTCAAGTCTTCTACAAAGCTAGCAAAATCGATCCATTGAAGGATAAAGTGTACCACTTGGAAGGAAATCGTTTTGCGGTAACTCCTCTCCTATTTCCAACTCCTTACGGAATATGCTTGACAATGCTAAAGATCCAATTGATCCTACGATGAGAAAGGGTGGCTATTCAATCCCTTGCTCGTGTGGTAACGTATACATTGGTGAGAGTGGTCGCTTAGTGAAGGTTAGATTGAAGGAACATTGTGCGGATATCATATATGATAGGACTAAAAAATATTCAGTGGTGGAGCACTCTCATAAATCAAACCACCAGATATGCATTGAAGATGAAAAAGTGATTGCAATGGAAGATCATTATAACAAGAGATAGATTCGTGAAGCATTAGAGATTGAAACACATCCGCCTAATTTTAACATGGATCATGGTTTACTCTTGAGTGAATCCTGGAAACCACTCATTCACACCTTTAAGAACAAATTAACCATAAATAATAATCAATGGTGATGTGAAATAGTTTTATCGACCAACCGACCTTGGCTTATTATCAAGGCGTTATTAGTATTGATGGGTTGTCTTTCTCTCTTTATCCCCTTGAGATGTCTTTCTCCTAATGATGGACTCGGCTCTGTAGTCTGAAACATTCGTAGAGAACATAAAAAACTCACACATGCTTCCATATAATCTCAAATGTCTTCTACCTGTGAAAACCTAAACAAGAATAGTGAGAATTTTTTGTGAGGGTTCAACATACATGGATTCTACTTCTTCAGTAAATTCATATAGTCCAAAGTATTAATGTCATCGGACTCTTGATTGTAAGGATGATCATATACTTGATCCTTCTCTAGCACATCAACTTTATTCAAAAGGGCATCTTGAGTTTGCCTTATTTGGATGGTTATTTGATCGAGCTTTTGTTCTAGTAATGTCGAGTTTTCTTTATTCATTTCCTTGGGACAAGTCTTAATCTTGGAAACAATTAAGTTAGTCTCAATTTTAGATGCCCATTCTTGAGATTCCCTCAAGGTATCTGGGGACTTGTCTCTTAAAATGAGACCCAATTTCCCTTCAAAGGCGTGTACATATTGTAAGAGTATTGCTTGAGTCCTTGGCCTAAGATCATCAAGAAATTCTTTAATCAAGGTGTCAAACCTCATATTAAATTCATCAATGGACTCTATTTCTTTTCTCTTGATTTGACTAAATTGAGCCAAACGCAATCTACCATCTTTTTTAATTTCCCATCCTTTTATGAAGGCATCTTGAAGAGCTTGCCAAATTTTAATGCTTTTATTAGGAAGATTATTATACCAGGACCTAGCATCCCCTATCAATGATGAAGACAAGTGTTGCATGATGACATCCTCATGCTGGTATTGGGTAGTGTGGAGTTCAAAGGTATGATAGAATAAGGATAAATGGTCCTTAGTATAGGTGTCGTTATTATTGGAGAATTTAGGTAACCACCTATCAACATCCTTAGGCATATCATGGGGGTAACCTTGAATTCCATTCATATCTAAAGGTTTAAAAATATTGGAGACCCATGGTTGAAGAACCATTTGGGATAAAGAAGGATTACTAGGGTATCTTCTTCTACGAGTTCGCATAGATTTTGGGTTGTGTGGAGTCACCAGATGATCTTGTCAGACAAGGCTCATCAAGATGTGCATAAGGAAAAGGGATTCTTCCCTTAATGGAGTTTCCAGGTAAGCTATTTTAATAAGGCTTTGATGCAAGCTCACCAAATGAGTGTTGAAGCATAGACTTCGGATTGCAAGGAAGAATGACTCAATTCTCCCCGGCAACGGCACCAAAATGTTATCAACCAATCTAGCACTTGTGCAAAGCCTTCACAACATGCTTGATGTGATGTCTCATTCCCAAGAATAGCCTCAACAGGGAGTGACTTAGTAGTTTATCTATTCCCGTAGACTATAGTCAAGGACAAACAGGGAACAAAGGGAAAAATAAGGGTGAATAAATGGTTAAACGATGAATTAAGACAAAAAGCATAGGAAAAGTCACTTAAGCCAAATTCAACGGAGAAATAGAAGAAAAAGGTGTTAAGGGGGGACTTAATTAATTAATCACATTCGACATAGGACGAAAGGCGCCTAGCTTAAGTGATGTCAATGACAAATTAGATCGAGGGAGGTATAAGAAGAGGAATTCAACCTAATTCCTCATTATGTTATGATTTTGAGTTGAGAACAGGTTCCAGAGGAGGAAGTCAACCTCTTAGATGTTTTGTGGATTTCTAGAGGAAACCACCACCCAGATCGGTTTCGGTGTTGGAAGACACACCCTAGTCTATCGGAGATACCATCCAGGTATTTCACCATGCCAAATCCGTATTCAGTATACCCAGTTCATAGATTGTGCATTACAGCCAGTGAGGGCGAAAGGGTTAGAGACAGTTTTGTATAGCTGGACGGGACCAGGCCAAATATCACCATTTCCTTCCAACCCAGTTGAGAGGGAGCCATGGCGCTTCCTTTGAGATATATATCGCCAGATTCCGACGATGGAATCACTGGGGCGCACCAATTGTCCAGGATAGGGGCGCAAACCCTCAGGGGGTCTCATCTGGGGTCCATTTTGATCAGTAGTGGACCGATCTTTAGTCTGACAGTCACCAGGAGGAGCTGTGAGGTCAAGGCACATCATTTGGGACAATTTCCAAGCAGATCAGACAAGTATTGCCAGCAGGGCGAACTTTCTAGACATTTGCAGTAGTTGTCGTGAGTATCTGAGATTGCATCCAACAGATCTGTGCATGCATGTTGTTGATTCTTCCCAATCTTTTGTATACGAGTATTTATTGTTGTTTTGCATTGTATTCCAGCGACGATCAACTCTTATGAGATCTAGCTTAAGAGTATTTCCTACATGCACATTGTATTTCCTGCTATTATTCATAATACATGCTATTGAGTTGTGTTGATTCCTTATTTCGTATGCAACATATATTCTGCTCAAACACTTATTTATATGACACACACATGCAAAATCACCAAGCATGTTAAAGAAGTAACTGAAACGCATCCAGAAACCCCCAGAGTATCAAATCTGAGAGCCGAGAGAGCAGTTTGAGTAGAGTCTATCTAGATCCATTGGATCAGGGATATTTCAGTAGTATCAGAGCCTTCTTCCTGCCAGCTTGTGAAGAAGTGCTTTCTCATGACCCCATGATTCTGGGAACATGTGCAGAATATGCAAAGGGTCGAGGACATATTGGGGACGAGTACATTCAGTACCGCAGAGGACATAGTAGAGACAGAAGGGACTACACTCCCTTCCACACTTAATCAGATACAGAGCCAAAGTTAGAGGACAGGGATCACATCAGTTCCGACACAGAGGCAGACATAGAGAGGACTATGGGTGATAGGCGTGAGACACTAGAGGGCAAGGGGAAAGGCCCCGAGACCAGTGTTGCCAGAAGCGGGAGCGAAGCGGGAGCGTTTTAGGAAGCGGGAGCGTCAGAAGCGTCATTTTCCAAAAATCCTCGGAAGCGAAGCGTCCGGGAAGCGTCTGTTATATATACATATAATTTTTT
>JASDQU010689389.1:20502-33628 GCA_032191745.1 Picea mariana | reverse complement strand
CCTGTGAACATTGCTATCTGAATCAAGTGCTATTTCTGTTCAAGTGCTATTTCTGTTGCTATTTCGTATATCATTTATGTGTATTGTGAAGATTATGCTGGATATTATACTGTTATTCTGTTATTTCTAGCATTTCGTTTCTGTTCTGCATATTTTATATATCTGGTATCTTGCAGGATGCACATTGAGAACCTTATTGTGAAAGGGAAGTCATCAAAACATCCATGTGAGAGATATTTTGACCTGATTTCAACATTCATCGATACACATTTGTTTGCGAAAGGCATTGGCTAGCTAAACAACAATGCAACGCTCATGGTCAGTACCTGAATTTCTTCCTCCATCTACCCAAGAAACACCCTATATATTTAGTTCCCCAATTCTATGCAGGGAAGGGCAGGATATCCGCAAAATCCCATGATGATATATTTCCTACACGATTGTCACCCAACCCCATTGAGCACACAGATGACTCCAACATCATTGTCAATGAAATAATTAGTCAATGGATCCTACCAGAACCAATCGAGCTTATTCTCATACCTCATGCGTGGAAATTGACCAATCACACAATTGATCGATCGTGCCCGCATACACAGACATTGCAACCCACTTGGGGTCATTGTGCCCCTCTAGGATACCTAAGAAATTATAGCTAGGGTGCATAGGAACATGCACGACACCCCTAGTGGTTCATCGCGAGCATGTGTCATGCGGTTTAAGTCATAATTTATATCAAATATATGACTATAGCTCTAGATTTGTTCTCATAATGGTCAAGGTGAAAGGTCAGTTTCATATGTAAACATCATCCAATTTCAGCATATAAAGCTCATTAACACCACTGGCAGAAGGACGATTATACCGATTTATGAACAAATAAAAGTAATAGAAGGAGTGGGATAAAATCTTGGCATCAATGAGAGGGTGATAGATTAACCTTCATCATGAAAAATCCAATGGCCATAGTGGGGTAGCGTACCATCCAATTCACTGAAAGGACAAGAAAATAACTTTGCATGCATGACTAGCCAAGTCTCTTTATCACTTCATTATGTTAAGGACACACTTCACCTTTCCACTTCCTCCCTGATTTCCTTTGTGCTACAGACCCTTCTCCCCCACCTTTTATAGAACATCCTTCACCAATCCACACACCTCTATATCCCTGGAATAATCCAATGCCATTAACACCACTTCCAACATGGAATCATCAACCAAACCCAAGGCCCTACAAAAAGTCAAGGCCATGAAATAAAAAATTACTTCTGGATCATTTGCTACATTGAGGAGTCACATTAGAAGGTATTCCATTCGGAAAGGTCCCCTCACTAAAGTGTGTTTATTATAACATCTACAACCCCCACCATTACCAAAAAAATTAGTTCGATAGATATATAGCAGCCATTCGACACATTGATGGAACTGAAAAAACTATAATCCAAGAGTGGGAAAGACCATTAAAAAGATATGGGATTTTCTCCCTCCTTAAATGTCCACACTTCAATCGGTACCAAGTCATGCAGTCTTGTGTCGAGGTCCTCCTCGTGAGAGTACAAGGAGGATACCTTTGGTTGGACCAACTGTATCTCATATACCAGGCCATTATACACAGGATCTCTAGCTTCCCCTCTTCTAGAGAAAACCCAACAAATAATCTAAGGGCAAAGGATATACCACTAGAGGATGTGTATTCTAAATATTTCACACAAAGGGGAAAATATGGTGTTCTCATCCCTGCAATCAATGGTTTAGTGATAAAATTTCCCACCCAAATACTTGCATGTAATATTATTCGTAAGTGTTGAAAGAAAGAATGTCCTATCAGGTTCGTTCTCAAGTCCAAGATTTGCATGGTGGAGAATCAGATGGCTTGGGCCCCTTATATTCTTAATTAATTTGTCACTAACTACCTCAATACTTATCATGAGGCCAAGGAATTTCATTACAACTAGGTCCTGTTATTACTAGACATGGAACTATGGAAGCCACACCTCGGCTTTGAGGTTGACATGGATATGGCTCCCTCATTTCTAGCTCCTTGATTCTTACAACTCCATCATTCCAAGGACGTCAAGACGAAGGTTGTGATTTCTAAAGCACTCAACCAATGGTACACCCAATTGATTAATGTGTCCTTTGAATGATTTTGCATCCCATCCCACATCTCTCCATGGATCCTTAATTCCTCCATAGTAGAAAGGTCGAGATTTCTATCTCAGTATGGCCCCTCCAAAATAAAAATACAAGCAGATAATTATACTCTCTCTTGATAGAGCCTCAACTTTCTTCAGTGCTCGATGTTTGTTGGTGGGATTGAAACAGGTCCCTTCTTCCCATCCATAAACACCAGCGAAGGTTCTAGTGTGAGAATCTAGCCACATGCATTCCAACTCCATATTTCACTATGTGGTCTACTTGATTCTATAGAGTAATACCCTTCTAATATATTCAACCATTTCTCCAAAGCATCTGCATCTATCTATCCTTCAAATAATCGGATATAAAAGTTAAATTGGACCTTGAAGGCTGTTGGACCTCCGAAATGGCTACTTTTTGAAGGTTCCCCACCTTTCATCAGCATTCGTCAAAGGATCTCAACAAATTTTTCCATCATCTTGTTTTGTTATAGCATGAAGGAGTTCTTGAGGAACATTTTGAAAGGATGTTTTCCTCTGTCATATCTCTTTTCTTCCACCATGGGAGGTGCTTGGGCCAGTGAGAAAGGTCATCCCCAAGTGAAACTAGATGGAGACCCAAATCTCTATATGTAACACCCATGTTTTCCCCAACTTGTAAATATAATTATGTTGTTACTAAAGTACTATGGATGGATCTGTTATCTGTGCATTTTGGAAAATGATGAACCTTTTTTAAGAAGGTAATGTAAATGTTTATGATATTAAATAAAAATGGAAAATTTTGAACAATTGTTGAAGGTGTTGCCAATACATATTATGATACATGAGAGGGGGTGGTGAGGGGAACTAATAATGGTTGAGATGATCCCTGCCATACTAGTACTCTATTGTATTTAACATGCCCAGACCCAAAACAATTCTCTAACCTAGAGAATGTAATTACTAGTCAAGCTAGTAGTTGGGAAGTCTTCCTCAAGAATCAATGAGGAGATGAGCAGAGTACCCCATCTGGAAACTTCTTGATCTAACCCATGAATTGGGAAATGGACCCATGGAATCTTGTTGTAGAAGGAAAGAAAAAGTGCAAAAGCATGGGAATAAGGAAGAGTAGACACACGAATGGGTCTGGGAACCATATTTGAAGAAGAAGAGAGTGTGTAGATCTGTGGTTCTAAAGATAAATAAGAAAATAAATTGTTCTAGGTACAAGAACTATTGGGGAACATTTTCTAATCAAGATGATAAATAGAGTTGTATAGAAATTGAGTGATTAGGTGAGCAATCACAATAGCCCCCCTTTCTTGGTGGATATAAGACGAGACTGTCAGATTCCTATGGGTGAAGGAGAGTAACCTTCATTCATCATTGTTTGTTGAGAAAAAGAGGAACCCTCTCTCATGGCATCATACTCTGGCTAGGGAGTGGCCAACTATGAAATACACCAAGAGTAGTTGTGCCTATGGTTGGGTGGAAAGTGGCACACCCTTCAACAGTTTCCAGCTATTTCTAAGTTTCAAAAAAGTGTTTTATGTGTCTTGTATTGTCATGAGTAGTTTATTTATACTATGAATTTCTTGTTCTAGATAATTGTATAATTTATTATCCTGTTCAAATGATGGAATTATCACTCTGACCATCTTGCTAGATGGGAATATGAAAAAAAAATTGGAAAACATATTTTGTTGTTGGTTTTCTTCCTCTCTCTATTTGGAAAGGGAAGTTGTTAATAATGGGTTCTTACTCAGATTAGGAACACAATGTTGGATGATCACCTATAGTAATCTGCATGAACAAATCCCCAAGTATTAGTAAATTCAAACCACTAAAATCCTCATAGAGAAGCTTGGCAATCAGGAAAATGTAATTTTTGTTGGAAAACTTGAAGGTCGGGCAGCTGGCTTTGACCTCTCTGTTGGTCTGGAAAATATACTAGACTCAAAATTTGAAGGAAGTTATGACCCGTGGTTGATATTAAGGAAATAATCTCAATGTTAAAGAGAGCCAAAGTATTTTAAAAATAAATAATAACAAAAAGAATGAGAAATGCAAATTTAAGCTTTGAATTTGAAATAAATGAAATGTAGAATTTAATGCATTGTGGTTAATTTAGCTTCATCAGAATTTGGTAAAAAGAGGAAATTTTAGCATGAATTACATAGTAAATTTGGTGTCGAAAGGGGAAAGATTGGGAATAGTAACAATTCTCTGGAAATAGCAAAGAGATGCATATAAATAGGACATTAGTAAATTTTGGTAAAAACATAGTTTTACCATGGAGGATATAATTTCCAAGAAATGTAATATTTTGAAAAATAATTTAAATGAATAATTTGCATAAATTTATAAATGTAAATGTATAATTATATGTTTTCTTAGAAACGCTGAATGAATGGTAAAGTATGGTAACTACTGGTAAATTCTCAAATTTACCATTTAAATGTTTAAATACTTGAGTATTAAGGTTGGAAACTATTATATTACAACTTGAAATTTATGCCTACTGCATGAGTAATGGAAAACTTTAAATCTTACCCTTTTGTGGAAAAGTTTAAATCGTGCTAAGATTTCTCATTTTTAAGAATTACGCCCTACATAGGCTGCTCAACACTCTTGGAAGAATTTTGGTAAAAATTTTATTTTATTTATTGAAGGCCTGGGAAATATATTTTCCTTCTCCCTCTCAATGTATAAATATGTATATTTATGTTAATATTAATCTTTCATAAAATAGAGAAGACAACAAACGTTTATAGTGCGATGGCCAATGGAGTTTTAAACATTACAATAAAAAATATTAAATTATGCACATTTGTAATTGGCCATGAGAGTAAAGAGAAGGGTGTGTTTGAATGAAGAGTGAAGTTATCGAGTCAATGGCCTAGCTTGATATAAAATTTAACATTATAATAATTTAGTACAGATCCTAAAAGCTTTTCAAAGTTGACTACCAGATTAAATGGAAGGGAGTGTTTGGATGAAGAGAGAAGTTGTCGGAGTGATGGCATGAGTGTTAAAATTTCCCACCTAAATTTTATAATATTAAATTAAACTTTTCTTATTTGTAATTGGTTGTCATACAAACGAGAGGAGTGCACACCTTTAGAGTGTGAATACCCTAGATTGATGGCTTGAGTTGATATAATATTAAATATTACAATAATTAAATACACTTTCCTTTTCCTTTTCAGAGTTGACCATCAGAAAAACAAGAGGAGCATGTGTGAGGAGTACGAATCTGAATGGTTTAGGGTATGACTTCGAAGAGCTATGAGTAAGATAGATGAATATTATAAGGTTATAAATATACAATATTGCACGTGAAGGAGATTTGATTTATGTTGGTGCAATTATATGCATAATATATTACCAAACATAAATTATTGATCGAGATTCGTAATCAACAGAGTTGTTACACTATATGTGTCGGAAATAGGTGGTTTATCTATGTCTAATGAGTATAGCTCAATCAAGAAACAATCAATAACAAAATACTTTGTTTTTGAGATATCTGAACACTTCACACAAATTCAAACTCAGAGGATAAAACTGATAATGAAACTCTCAAAAAAACACTCAATGAAAAAGGTTCTTGGTTAGATAACAAATATGTTCATGAGAGGCTCATCAAATGGAGAGATGAACTTAGATATTGCTTCTTGTAGCATCTGAAACACTAATCAATAATCCACTTTATTCACTCTTAGAAATAAATCAATCATAACCATATCATTCCAATCAAACCTTCTTTAATATAAGAAACAATCAATATAATTGAGAGACTTCATTATATGGAGTATAAAGGTGAGAGATGAAATCTAGTGGTTCCTGTACCTACTAAGAACAACACAATCATAAATTCAAAACAGTAATGTTTGCTTACTTAACAATCCCACACATCTATCAAACTCTTAACAATTAAACATCAATCTGCAGAAATGGAAATGGAATTATCTACTCTACTCAATGTATAACCATTTAATCACACTGATTCAAAATCAAATAAATCTATACTAGACTTTTAAAATAATTTACAACACACACAACTATTAAGTGTTCACACTCACACAATTGAATTACAATACAAAAATACATATACAAGGAGGTTTACCTTGGTTGGGGCAATGGGCCCTTGCCGAACCAACAAGGTACCTCTAAAGAAATTGCAGACTAAAACACTTTACTCATTCCCATGAATTGCACAAAATATCACTTGTATTCCTCCAATTGATAGATTGAATCAGCGGTTCAACATTTCATTCAAGATAAAAATATGTATCATTCTCCTCTACTTACTACTTCTTCCTTCATATTTATACAAGGAAATTCAATGGGGATGGATCAGAACAAATCCCCCAACTCAGAATTCATTTAAATTGTTTATGCACAAAATCTAGGTTTTTCACCAGATATTACAAATTCGGGTTAAAGATCCTTCGATATCTCTCTATCCGTTGTGAATTTTGAGAAATGATATATGGGTTTTGTAGCTGGATAGATTTTCTAAAAAAAAATTTGATGTTTTTGTAATATATTCTTCCATCTACACGAAAATCAAGGCGCAATATGGCAGTTTAGAAATATTTGATGATTTTAGGCTGAATTGTTCCCCCTAAACTGTAGGTACACACGTGTGATATAGTGTAATTTTGTTACATATTTCCGCATAAAAACGCCTCTCTAGAAAAAACCCATGTCCCCAAATTTTGAGATTCATCTTTATCCACATGGAAATTGAGGTGCAATTCTAGTACCGAAATCCTGTAGGATGCTGGTACTGGAATCATGTAGGCAGGGGTTTAGTACCAGACTAGTATAGTGATAATCTGGGTACCGGACTAGCACAATGGTAGTATCGAATGGAGTTGGTACCAGAAGAGGTGCAGAGTTGGTACCGGAAGAGGCGCAGAGCTGGTACCGGATCAACGCAGAGTACCAGATCAGTGGAGTATCAGATCGGTGGGCTGTTGCAGTACCAGATCAAGTGGAGTATCAGATCAGTGGGTTTTTGCAGTACCATACTAGTGGTAGTACTGGATGGAGTTTCTTAATTAATAGTCAAAGTAATTAGGAGCATAATAATCATTAATTATTCAATTCTAACCATTAATAAACCACATAAATCATGACTAAATGAATATTACCTCATGTATAAAACAATTGTTAAATGACATGTCTGTTGAGGAAAATAGGAAGAAAGTGCATATGTGTGAGGCAAAATTGGTTAGGATATGGGACAATATAAGGCAATTGGAGATGACAAAAATTAGGCTCAACAATTTACTTGAAATAATATATAATATTAAATATATTTTAAGTCATTTTCTTTCCATATATATATATATATATATATATATATATATATATATATATATATTAAGATTTTGGTGCAAAGTCATAAGTTGTTTTCTTTGATTTATGTTAATCAATCTTAATAAACCTAAGCATATTACAGTTTAATTAATTATAGTAGAACATAATATAACTACGTTATAATATAATAAATTAAATTATAAGATAATCATTTCAAGAATGGTAGCTAGAATTTTAGGCTAAACAAAAATGTAACTATGGGGTGGGGTAATTAATTTGTGGAGACTAATTATCCCTAATAAGAATTAAATAAATAAATATTGATGAGTAGTATTTTAAGAAAGTATTGATTGAGTAACTTAATCATTTTATAGGAAATGGACAAATGTCAATCTTTGGTCGAGTGAGCCTTTGTACTCTATGGTGATGTGGCACATTGTAATAAGTCTCTATGTCAAGTGGATATTGAGCCACATGTCAAGTTAGGATATAGGTACACAATGGAAACAACGACGAAGGTGGAAAGTGAGATCAATCTCAGTCATAGATCCTTGATGGACCCACATAAGCTAAGTGTAGTTGCAGCAGGAGAAGGGTCGTTAACTATCATGCGAGTTGGTGAGTTTGAAGCAATCGAAGTCATTGATGTTCCAACCTTGAGGTTTGTTGTATTGGTAGGTTAGATCCATTGAAGTATGTGTATTAAGAGAAATATACTAAGTCCGATGGTAGCACTCTGATGAAGAAGAAAATCCCCGAACCAACAGACGAGGAAGTCGGATGGGTCAGGTGGAGAATGCCACGTCAACACCATGCCATATGGCATTAGTTATGGGGAACCACATGATTTCCATGTGGCAGTAAAGAGGAACTCGATAAATGAAAGTCTGGAGACTTTGGGTGATTGTAACTTCTGATCCAGAGATTAGTTTTGAACATGGTTATAGTCACTGGAAAGATATTGACGAGCAAAAGATGAGGGTATCCTCTAGAAGAGGCTTTGATATGATTGAGGAAAGGGAAAAAATTAGTACCCCATCCCTTAAAAAGGTACTTAGGGGTTTAGGTGTGCTACAGAGTGGTATCAGAGAAGGAAACAACACTTGGCCTGCTTGGGCTCATGAAGAGTCGAATAAACTTTCTTAGAAAATTTTTAAGGGGGAGGGCACCCTACCCTACCCTATCCATACGAAATTATTTAAACTTTATTACTGAAAAGAGGGATGAGACATTAGTTTATTTTTACATTTTTAAAATATAAAATTCATGTTATTGTTATATGCTAAATGATGATTTTAATTTCATCTTACAAAATTACCTGTGTTGTTCATAAATTAGTGGATAATTAACTAACATAAAAAAAATTATCATCACTTAAATAGTCAAGGGACAACAAGGAAAACTACAACATAAATAATGGTGACACATCATTAGGTGGAAGAGAGTTCCTATAATAGATAAGAAGAGCATGATAAAAGGAGAGTGGTGGAAACCCCTCCGTATTTGGCTGAAACTGTAAGAAACCTCATGGAAGAATTACAAATTTTTAAAGAAGACAATGAGAGCCTTATAAAAGAACAAGAAAATAAAATTGAAATAAATGAAATTTTGTTACAAATCATGTCAGATATATAGAGGTAGTTGCAACATGGGCCAGCAGCTAGTAATGTGGACAAACATCAGTCCACAAAAACCCAGAGTCCACCTGAGATAAAAAAACATGGCCCTGAAAATAACGAAATGAGAGGAAGAACCTCAAAGAATTCCCAACATGGAGCTAAGAGGCATGCTAACGTCAAGGATTCGTCTAAAGAATCCTTTAGTGAGGGAGATGATAGCTCCAAGAAACTGTCCAACAATGATACTAGTTCACATTCTCAGAGGAGAAGAAAGAGGAGGAAACATTCCAAGAGCCATGACCCTGAAGAGTTTAATAAATCCAAACCACCCACTTTTGATAGAGAAATAAAAAAGGGGAAAGAATCAAAAGTTTGGTTGCTTGGCTTAAAGAAGTGCTTTAGAGTTCATGACTACTCTCAAAACTTGAAGGCTTGAATAGCCATTTTCAACTTGAATGGAAAGGCCTCTATCTAGTGGGAGGATCTTAGAAATGTGAAAGGAATTCATGAGAAGGAGTTGTCATGGAAACAATTTGAGAAATACTTTAATAAGAAGTACCTGTCTAAAAGGTACTATTATGAAAAAACTAAGGATTTTTATGAACTCAAGTTAGGAAAAATCACCATAGATGAATATATCAACAAATTTCTTGAGTTGATGAGTTATGTTCCCTACATAAAGGATGAAAAGGTGAATATGCAGTGATTTATTAGTGGGCTTCCTCAATCCTTTCGAGAAATAATTGAGTTTGATGAACTTGATACTTTAGAAGACACTATTTGGAAGGCAAGTTATTGTTATGAGAAATTAGAGAACAAGGACGAACAAGGAGAAAAGTAAATTGGGATTTAAGAAGGGGTTTAAATACTCAAGATTTAAGAATCAATGGAAAATCTCTAGAATGAGTCTTCCCACCAAAAGTGTGTATCAGCAGAATTTTCCATCTCATAGTGGAAATAAACCCTTTGGATCAGCCCTAGGAAAGTTTGATAATACAAAGAGAGAAACCTTGAAATGTTGGGGATGTGAAGAAGAAAATTTGTCAAGGGACTGCCCACATTGACAACAGGACAACAGGAGGGTCTACAACATCCATAAAGATACCACATTCAATGATGTGTCTAGGAGCATACCACAAATCTATGCAGCCTTGGATAATAGACAAGCCGACCACCAAGCTCCAATGGTGGAGATGGAAGGTATGATTTCCAACCATCTTGTTTCCATTTTAATTGATCCTAGTTCTAATTTGATTTATGTTGTGCCTCAAACTATTGAGAAATTTAAACTGAAGCAAGTAAAACATGCTAAATCATGGTTGGTATAACTAGACACTAGAACAAAAGGAAAAGTAATAGAAGTCATACCAGCATTCCAATTCATTATGAATGGGTTTTCCACCCAAGAAACCCTAAACATACTTCCTTTAGGATCTTAGGACATTTTGATTGGCATGGATTGGTTGGATTCCCATAAATCCAAGTTGGACTATTACAATAAAACATTAGAGTGTGAAGGTGAGGAAGGGAAGAAAAAGACCCTATAGGGAATTCAAAATTTTGTCTCAGTGAGACAAATATCAGTCGTTCAAGTGAAGAAGTATTGCAAAAAAGGATGTCCTTTGTATGCAATAAAAGTATTGAACTCTATTGAGGATAGTAAACCAAGCCTATAGGATCATCCTATCTTAAGAGAGTTTAAATATGTGTTTCCAGAAGAGGTACCAAGTCTACCTCCAAGAAGAGACATTTATTTCTCAATAGAACTTGTACCTAGAGTGGTGCCAATGTCTAGAGCACCCTATAGAATGAGTACACCAGAGCTAGTTGATCTCAATTTATAATTGAATGAGATGTTGGAAAAAGGTTACATATGTACTGGTGTGTCTCCTTGGGGAGCACCAGCCTTATTTGTAAAGAATAAATCTGGCACACTCATGTCGTGCATAGACTACAGAAAACTCAACAAGATGACAATTAAGAATAAGTATCTCTTACAAAGAATTGATGACTTTCTTGACCAGTTAAGGGGTGCTCAATTTTCTCCAAGATTGAATTGAGGTATGGATACCATCAAGTCTGGATTAAGGATGAAGACATCTACAAAACAACATTTAGGACAATATATGGGCATTATGAATTTGTGGTGGTTCCATTTGGGCTTACAAATGCACCAACCACCTTTATGTGCTTAATGAATAATGTGCTCAAAAGGTTCTTGGAAATATTTGTGTTGGTTTTCATAGATGATATCCTAATATATTCTAAGAATAGGGAAGATCATGAAGAGAAACTCAATTTAGTGCTTCAATTGTTGAGAGATCACAAGCTCTATGAAAAGTTTAGTAAGTATGACTTTTTCCAAAAAACAAGTCCATTACTTAGGCCATGTCATCACTACGGAAGGAGTGGCAGTTGATCTTAACAAGATCAAATCCATTATGGATTTCCCTACACCAAAATATGTATTTGATATCATATCCTTTATGGGCCTAGAAGGATACTATAGAAGCTTCATAAATGGGTTCTCCAATATTGATTTTCCAATCACCTCCCTTCCGAAAAATGGAGTTAAACAATTTTGAAAAACAAAGTGTGAAGAGAGTTTTCAATAGCCAAAAAACCTCTTAACCAATTCACATGTGCTAAAAATTGCAAACTGAAACAAGGAATTCCTTGTGTGTATAGATTCCTATAAAGAGGGACTCTGAGGAGACCTCATAAAAGAAGGGCATGTGATTTGCTACGAATCTAGAATATTGAATGAACATGAAATAAATTATGTGACACATGACTTGGAATTAGCTTCCATAGTACATGATTTTAAAATGTGGAGGAATTACCTTCTAGGAAAAAGATTTGTACTTATGACAATCTAGAGTGGGATGAGATATTTGTTTGACTAACCCAAAATCAATTCTAGACAAGCTAGGTGTATGGCTCTCCTTAGTGAATTTTATTTTGAAATCAAACATATTAATGGAAAATAAAATAGAGTGGTTGATGCTCTTAATAGAAGAATGAAAGTGATTCACTTGGAATCTATAAGCACATATGAATCAAACATCAAATAAAGGGTTAAAGGTGCACAAGAAACAAATGAGTTTTTAAAAACTGTAAAGGCACATCTAGAGAAAGAGTCAACAGGGATGAAGTATGCATGATATCAATTGTTCGATGATGGTATGTTAAGCTACAAATTTCAGTTGTATATCCAAAATTGTGTCAACTTGAAGAGGTTCATCATTGATGAACTACATAAAATACCATATACTAGCCATCTTGGTTATCAGAAAATGAGCACAACCACTGAGAAATTGTTTTATTGGCCAGGAATGAAAAAGGACATAGATGATTATGTAGCTAAATGTTTAGAATGTCAGCAGGTTAAATTGGAGCACAAGCACCCAATAGGGTTGTTTCATCCCCTACCAATTCCAAAATGGAAATGGGAAACCATCTCCATGGATATTATCACTGGATTGCCTAAATCAACCAAACAAAATGATGCCATTATGGTGGTTGTGGATAAATTGAGCAAGGATGCTCACTTTATCCCTGTAAAATTAACCTGCAAGGCAATAGATATTGCCAATATTTTTATGAAATAAATATTTAGGATACATGGTGTACCTAAGGAAAATATATTAGAGAGAGATACAAAATTTACTTCAAATTTTTGGAAGAATTTGTTTCTTGGTTTTGGGACTAAATTTTTATTTAGTACAACCTATCACCCTCAAACTAATGGATAGACAAAGAGGTTAAACCAAGTAGTAGAGGATATGTTAAGGATGCATGTGATGCATCAGCCCAAGAAATGGGAAGAATACCTACCACTGGTATAATTTTCCTACAAAAATGGCTATCAGAAGTCATTGAAGATGAGTCCTTTTGAGGCTCTCTATGGTAGACAATCCAATATTCCAATCGGCTGGAATAACCCAGTGGATATAATAAAACTTGGGCCAGATATGCTCAAGGAGATGGAACAACAAGTAATTTAGATAATAAAAAAATCTGAAAATAGCTCAGGATAGACATAAGAGCTATGCA
>JASDQU010689388.1:62385-74360 GCA_032191745.1 Picea mariana | reverse complement strand
TCCATGGTTAGGTCCGAAAGACTTACCGATGGGCAGTCTGCCCCATCCCTCATTAACTCTTGAGGAGGCCTTCCCACCTAGTAGCCCAACGGGAATTTATTCTTGGTCAGAGGGTTGTTCTGATCTGATCAAATTAATTCCAGCATGGTACTGGTTCGGTGGAGGTTAACAAAACCATTCTGGGTCCCCTCCACCACCTTTTCATTAGCAATCATGGTATTTCTTAGCACATCCCCTTCTCAGCAGTTATGCAACACATTTCCATTATCTATTAAAATGACAGGATTTACATTCATCGACCTTTCATACAAAGGTCCATCAAACCAAACATTCACACTTTGAGTTTTCCATAGTCCCTGGCCAATAAAGATATATTTACAGACTGGGGGAAACATGGCGTTACAATTGATCATTGGTGCAATAGATGGTTTACACTTGGAGGGCGATTTGTCCTTATAAAAGTGGTAGTGGAAAGCCAACCAGTCTACTGGATGAATTTGGCAGCAGTCTTGAATTTGGTTTTATTTAAGATTCGTCAGCGAATTTACTCCTTTTTATGGTATGGCTGCAGTAATAGAAAAAGAATGCACCTCTGCAGATGGGAGGCGATAGATAAACCTAAGAAACTTGGGGGTTGGGGTCCGAGAAATCTTTTTCTCTTCAACAAATCATTAGTGACAAACAAACTGTGGAGAGTGTTGACGAAGATAGGCATTTGGCACACAATTATTAAGGACAAGTATTTTCCTTATGTCTCAGTGGCCACTTGGTTAAGAACGGCTACTTGCACCTTGGCGTCGACATCATAGACCTGGAAAAGTCTTCTCAAATCCCTACCTCTTATTGCCCACTAGCTATGCTGGAGCTCGGGATTTGGTAAGGCGATCTTGTTAGGAAGGGACATGCTTCTTGGTCTGGGAAGGCAATCCCTATTGTCGCAACTTCTAAGAGCTTTAAAGCAGAGAGATATCACCTTCTTATATCAGGCACGCAGTGCAGCCGGGCCAGCTTATTTAGACTCATACTGGAAAGATAGTAATGAAATTGGACTCTCCGGAGTTCTAGATAAAGAATGGGACGACTTTTGTAGTGTTTTATTAGGTGTCTGTATTCATCTACAGGACAGGGAGGATGAATTTAAATGGGTGGGTGGTGATAAGTTGGGGATACTATCAGTCAAAAATGTCTACAGAGCTGTAGCGGAGATAAATTGGCAACATACGATAGGGGGTTGGAGGAAATCTATGTGGAAATGGAAAGTAGCCATGAAACTCAAACTTTTCACTTGGCTCACTTTGGAAAACAAGATACTTACCTGGGAAAATTTAGCGACTAAGGGGTGGGAAGGCCCAAGTTATTGTATCATGTGTACCAAAGGGCTTGAGACAATTAACCATTTATTCATCTATTGCTATTTCACAACACAAGTGTCACAACTTATATCTAATGTTTTAAAGAAGAAATTGATTTGGGATAGAATTTCTGTAAAAGACTGCTATGACAAGTGGTTTTCTTAGACTCCTGCATTGACTACTCTGCCAGCTATCATTTGTTGGCATATATGGATGGAACGCAATAAGGCAATTTTTGAAAACGGGACACTTTCCATCAATGAAGTGGTTTATAAGACCTTGGGGTTTTTAAATAATCATGCAACAACTCAAATTGGGCATACAAAGTGTCGGGTTTAGCGTCCTCTTCTGGCGAAGTTTCAGGTGGGCTGGTTTGATGGAGCTTCTTCATCAGGTGGATTATAATGTGGAGCAGGGGGGGTAATTAAGATTAGTGAGTCCACGGTGTATAAGTGGTCTTTCAATTCTGAACCTGGCTCAAACAATAGGGTTGAGTTACTTGGTGTTTGGGCAACACTGTTACTTGCTACAAGATTACATCTCACAGAATTGCAGATTATTGGAGATTCAAAAATCATTATAGATTGGTGCAATGGCAATGGGAGACTTCAGATCATCGCTTTAGATGGCTGGAAGAAAAAGATAAGAGACTCAAGCACACTTTTTAGAGCTATCACTTTTACCCATACCTACCGAGAATTCAACAAGGAGGCTAACGAACTATCAATGAAAGCACTCAAGGATCAACTTGGTAAAATCTTTTTCACACAGTGGGAAGAAGGCAATAAAGGCCCTACCAGATGTTTTACAATATTTTAGTGCATTCCTAGTTTAGCAGAAAGCTGTATTTCCATGCGACAAGAGAATGTCTCTTTGTGGCAGTGTTTTTTTGTATTTTGGAGGGAGCTTTTTGGGCATTCCCCTTTTGTAATCTCAAAATTTTCTCACGTAAAGATTTTCAACCTTCACCGAAAAGCTTGATTGTATTTCACATAACTTATTATGGTCATGTCTTAAAAAAGGGCCAGCTTATGTATACAATTATATTTTCAATATAATGAAAAAAATTCTTTTGGAATTTTTTTTTATAAATAATTATCTTGCTAAATATGATATTTAGCAGAAAATAAAAAAAAAACCTAAAAAATTTAAAGTATATCTAAACGTTATAAGTTTTACAAAATATTGATAAGATAATGCATTGAATTTCTATTTTTTCCGACAAAAGTCCTTTATCCTTATTTTGATTAAAAAAAACGGTCACTGCGTACTAAATATTGAACATCACACCATGAAAAGAATTTTACACTAACTGCAGAGAAATAGTCTCAAAAAACAATACTTTTCCCGGAAACCTTTTACTGTAACAAATCTCCAAACGCACTTTTCCGAAACCTGAAGTGACAACTCCATTTGACCATCTCTGTCCAGATCCACATATTTCAAAAACAAAATAACGATTTCATTCCGTTCTCCACCTCGACATTAATTTCAAAGTTATGATTTCAAATTTAAAAGGTCGTATATATTCCATCGGAAATGAGTAAAGAGGATAAAGCATTAAATGCTTCCCACTTTTAAAGGTGTAAAGAAGATGTTAAATGGGAGCAATCATATTTAATTCAAGTTCGAGCCTTGGAAAAAGACCTAAGGTACACGACGAGATAAAATAAAAGCTTCCACACATTAGATATGAGAAAAAGAATGATTAAAGAAAAATTTATGGAAAAAAGGTTTCACCAAAAAACAAATCAAGAGATATGCCAAAAAAAAATTAAATAAAAAATAATAGTAAAATGTTACACGAAAAAATAACAAATTTTTTATAGAAAATAGTAAAAAAAAAACAAGTGAAGAAAAAAAAATATTAAACAAAAAATTATAGTACAAAGGTTACACTAAAAAATTATAAAAAATAATTAAAAAAAAAAAATGAGTAACAAAGTTATTGGATAAAAATAATAAAAAAAGTTAATTTATATATAAATAATAATTTTTAAAAATATGTCATTTTCGCATGTTATTATTATTAATTAAAAAAGTATATTATTTTTTTTTATGTTATTATTATTAATCTTTAAAAGTTAAAATATATATAAAACAACATTTTTTAATAAGAAATTAATATGGGTTTGTAATTGAATTTGCATACCCATGGATAAATACATGTCAACATGAAATTATAAGTTTGATAATATTTTAGGTAAAGAGTGGTCTTATCAAAATGAATGAGTGTAGATTTTATAGTATATTTTTAGAAATTTAAAGACTTTAAAAAACATAATAAAATATGACTAAGAAAGTTAAACAACTAGTGTTATCAACTTTGAATATCAATTGGATTATTGGATATCTTTGTTAGGGTTGTTGCCCTTGTGAGATTATAAGTTGAGTATTAGCTAGATAATTGGGCTTTGATGTTGAGTGGTGAGTTAAGGAATCCGCACCATTTTGGTTTTGACGTTGAGTGGTGATCCAAGGAACCCACACCATTTTTCCTTTGCTTGACCAATTCACCCATAACTCGTCGAAGTTCAACCAATTTAGATTCAAGAGCAGTTATATACTTTTTCTATTGTAATAAAATCCCCATAAAGACTTATGATTTTCATGTCGATCCAGAATTTCCTCATGGCACTAAAGAGCCCATCTAGTGTTCTATAACTCTTTATAATCCACGAAGTGTGTGCTCCAAACTCTTACCAAACTAAGAAGTAGGGTAGAACTGAGAGCTAAAGAGTAGGAAGTCGTTGGGAAGAACCTAAGGACAAAAAACAATATTCTTCAATTGAGAATATAGACAAACCAATAATCTATGAAACGAACCAAATATCTCCCTTCCAAAGCAAATGAGAAGAGGGAACATAAAACCACAAAGAAGAAACTATTTGTAAATATCTAAAAGCATGCCCCTGGGAGAGGAGAAATCAAACCTAGAACCCAAAGGAAAGAAGCCCAAAATGACTGAGAATGCACCAAAGAGTCTAGAACAAAATCTTGCATCGCCACTTGGACCACAAATACTTCTAGGCCATAAGCTACTTGCAAAATCAAACCTAGAACACAAAGGAAAGAAGCCCAAAATGGTCGAGAACGCACCAAAGAGTCTAGAACAAAATCTTGCATCGCCACTTGGACCACAAATACTTCTAGGCCATAAGCTACCTGCAAACTCAAAAGAGCTAGAGGCAACACTGCCAAAATTTGAATGCAAAGTCCCAAGGGTTGAAGAAATGAACTAGAGATTCCTCACAAGACTTTGAAACTTCAATGACCCAATAAAACCAAGAGCCTCCAAGACTAGTAACATTGAAATTCAGGGTCGAAGCCATTAATATCCTACATTGATTCCCCTAATTAGTAATTCAAGAGTATGTGCCATAGATGAGAGATGCATGCAAGTTGTAATGGAGATTCACACTGTCTCTTCTAACTTTGAATGCACTTTGTCGTGTGCCAATATAAATGCATGACAAGTGAATTTTCCTTCATGAGTTAGGCATGATGAGTGACTTCTCCTTCATGAGTTAGGAGTATATGATGAATGACTTCTCCTTCATTAGTTAGGAGTATGCCTAATAATAATTAAAGAATCCCTATAACAATCAAATTCTATAAATCTAAGGATTTAGCTATGAACCATGATTGTGTGTTCATAACCTGATTTGTGTTTAAGTATGTGTTATTGTTCTTGAATGATATTTAGGATCAAGGATTTCCTATGTGAGTGGATAGATTGGAAACTTACATATTTTTTTCTTTCATGTTATAATTTGCTATCTAATTCATCGGGTTGACTACCATATACTAAGCAAGTGTGATAGGAATTTGTTCTTGTTATCTGAGATTGATATTGTTATTTTACCCACTGCTTAAACTTCAAACCAATTTCAAAACCTAATATACATTTATTTATAAAATCCACTGCAATAATTTGATGATGCCCTAGCTTTCCCTAGTCAAGTGCAACTTTAGGGACTAATACCTATACTGGAGCCAGAAGTTAATCTCTTCAAGGAAACCATCTGCAAATTCACCTTGTAGACTAAGAAACTAAAAAATATCATTTTCACCTGGAATAACCACAGAAGCAGAGTGCACCAAATCAACTCACGTTTAGATATATTCCTCCTATATATATCCCTTATCTCTCAAAAATTATCCATTGAAGCTATTATTCTCTCTTGCCATGTCTCTAATCATTGACCTATTTTTCTGGACCTATATATTCAATCTGCTCCTATCAATCAACCCTTTCGATTGGAGCAATTATGGTTGGACGACCCTTCTTCAAAACAAGATATCTCAATGGTGGAAGGAGGTCGCAATCCATAGTGGATCTCCCATGTACAAGTTTCAACAATGCCTAAGAAATTTAAAACAAAAAATCAAATTATGGAACAAAAGAAAGTTTGGTAATATCTTCAATGATAAACAATTACCCATCGCCCTCTGTAATTTTATTTACAAAATCCTCGCCAAGCTCATTGCCAATTGTCTCAAACCTTTGCTACCCTCCCTAAATTTCTCACAACAGAAATAGGGTTACGTGGAAGGGCGGAAAATCCTTGATAATATTATCCTAACCCATGAGCTTGTCCACTCTCTGCAAGCCACTAGAAAACCAAGCATGCTCATAAAATTGGATATGTCTAAAGATTTTGATATCCTTAGTTGGGATTATATCCCCAACACTCTCTCTGCCTTTGACTTCTCTTCTCCCTGGATCAAATGGATCAATGGCTCTCCCTCCCCCACCTTCTCCTCGACCAAAGGAATCAGAAAAGGAGATCCCCTCTCCCCATTCCTCTTTATCCTTATGGAGGAAAGGATGGGATGAGAAATCAAGGCAGATACAACAAATGGGAGTTGGAAAAGACTCACTATTTAGGGCGAAGAACAACCAACCACGCACCAAAAATTTGTTGATGACAACATGCTAATGGGGAATCCAACAACTAGAGAAGCTCAAGAAATAAAACAAGTCTTGCTAGAATTCACAAAAGCTTCAAGCACCTCAATTAACCAAGGTAAATCCTATATTTTATTTTTAAATACTCCAATTGCTATTCAAACTAATCTAGCCAGGATTTTGGGATATCACATCCGTGCTCTTCCTTCAAAGTACTTAGGAGCTCCATTGGTGGCCAACTCTCTAAAGAAGGCCTCCTGGGAGGAACTTTTAACCAGAATGAAAAATAAACTAGAATGTTGGACTTTTTGATCTCTCAACCTGCCAAGAAGACTAGTGTTAGTCAAATATGTTCTTCAAACTATGTTGATGTACATGTTTTCTGCCCTTGCAGCCCCAAAGTACACATTTAAAATAATCGTGAATATTTAGTGTACCTTCCTCTGGGGTGGAAACAAGGAGTGACACAAACGAGATATTGTTTCATGGATCGAGGTGTGCTTTCCCAAACTAGCAAGAGGTTTGGGTTTGTGAGATCCTGAGATATAGGTTCATGCTCTAGGAGAAAAACTCTAGTGGAGATGGATCGATAACCCCAACTCCCAATGGGCGAGCTTATGGAAGCAAAAATATGCCCCAACAATATGATATACTCAACTCATTAGAATGAACAACACTCCTACTAGTTTGAATATCTAGAATATAGATTGGAAAAACAAAGAACTCATCTTAAATCATTTATTTTGGGAAATAAGAAATGCTAGCAAATCCCTTTCTGAGATGATGCTTAGAAACAACAACCCAAGTGGGGATACAATTTTGATCTCCAAGCTATAGGGACTTTAATGATCGCTTGCAACCTAACAATGGTTTCTCACTATTGGCACCAGGTTGAGAAACATCCTCAATTGTGAACATGGATTCCTTCCAATCTTTGACATAATGCCCTGGACCCTGACAAACTTCAAATATTTCTAAAAGACCTAAACACAAGGAAAATAAGAACCACTCAGAAAGTGGACTGTTTGAGATGGGGCAAGACGACGAGTGACGACTTTACAACCCAAGAATCTTATAATTATGCAATGGGCAGTCATCAAAACCCAAAAAAAACGATCTGGGAGAAAATTTGGCTCCAAAATTTGTGGCCTAAAATTTCAACCCTTCTTTGGCTTTTAGCGCATGGAAGAACCCTAACTTAGGACAATCTCCTTAAAATCGTTTTTCTAGGACCTTCCAGATGCCCTCTTTGTCTGGATCATCCTGAAACAATAGAGCACCTCTTTAACTGTTGTCACTTCGCTCAAACTCTATGGGATCAAGGAGAAACAATCTTCAAACACTTCAATAGGGACCACCAAAGTATTCAGTATACCATTGAAGCCTGGCCTCTAGACATTACAAATAATCCAATCATTAATAGAGTCTGGAAACTTCTTCCAAGGTTCACTCTTTGGAAAATTTAGAAAGAAAGGAATCGTCGGATTATTAAATACCAACAGCTAAACCCCAACTTTGCATGGACCCAAATAATCAAAGGAATATAACAAACCTTCTTGATTCAACCATGGTCAGAGTGAGACTAGAACAACTTGTAGTATGAAAAAGAAATCTTTCCATCTCTTAATATAGATCCCATAAATACAAGATTTATTCCCAAATCCACTACAAGCTCCTACTCAACACCTACTAGTTAGTCCCATCCCCCTCAGGGATTTCTCAAATTAAATTTTGATGGTGCCTCTAAGGGAAACCCAGGAGAGGAAATATATGGAGGCTTAATCTGAGATGAAAGGGACCTAATTCTTAGAACCTACACCGATAATATGGGTCTGGATAGTAACAATGCAACATAACTCAAAGCGCTAGAGGAAGTCCTCCAGATAGCCATCAAATAGTGCTACACAAAACTAATTGTGGAAGGTGATTCTCAACTGATAATTACAATGGTATCCCACCTTGAGTATGGAATTGCCCTTCATAAAATATCAAAAAGTTGGTGTCTTTCCCTTGCACTCGAAAGGATAAACCACCTCCTTCAACATATACCAGTTATAATCCCATCTCATGTTAGGCGCTCGACAAAAAAACTAGTGGACAACTTAGCCAATGAAGGAATCCAAGGACCATATGACCAGTGGGACCAGCCTCGGGATACCCAACATCATAATGACTGGACAATGCAAGCCTTTTCCATGGCCACAAAAGATTGTCAACACCCGTATGGGGTGACAGGGGCGCGAGAATCGTCAAACGATGTGACCGAAGGGCTAATCCCATGTCAAACGATCTGCATGGATGAACGAAAGGTTCATCCCATGTCCAACTCCAATGCATTCAATAATAGTAATGAAGCAAAACCCTCAAAACACTCTAGGTGGAGATTCTAGTCTCACAACATTAATGAGTCCAACATTGGTCCATTGAACTCTGACCCTCACCTATTCCAATGACATTAAACCATTATGCATCTGTTTTGGGTTCCATTCATCTCTTAGCTAGTTGGCCAAGTGGAAGGACAAGAAAAATTATGTGTGGCATACACCAAGCATTTGTTCTGAAGGAAGCTTGGTACCAAGACTACTTACTCTAGCAGTTAAGGGAGAGTGATGAAGGTATAAAGAAGTTAAGGAATGAGAATTTTGAGCTCAACACAATGATCATTGATGGGTAAATTATATACCTAACTTCCCTTGATTAAATTATCGACCATGGAAAGTAAACTTCGAGTTGTAACACAGTATGAGTCAAGATAGAACAAGAGCTAACTGTTTATATATTCCTACCACCATATTCTATGACTAAATCCTAGTACTAGAATGAAGTCTGAAAAGTGAATTGAACAAGAAAAGGAGAGTAATCTACCCTAGGGATCAAAACTATGCTTTCAACCTACAATTCTATTTTCAAAAGATGATGTAAAAGACTTCAAGAAAAAATATATATATTTAAGATGCAGAGCTACTTATAAACAACAATCTATGAGTATGCAAAGAGAATAAGTTATCTTTTCCAACAACAATTACTTTAAGTGAATTCTACTTTAAAATGGATTTTAAAACTAAACTAAGAAATCATCTTTACTTTTGCAATAAGGAAAATAAGCATCATCATCTAGTTTTCACACTAATCCTAAGAAACAATATTATCTAGTTCACACTCTCTTGCTGAAGAAGGAAAATAACATCATCTATATATGTCTACGATGGTGAATTATATCATGATGATATCTAAATATGATGGTGGACGATGGCTATTTCAACTGGAATGAATTCGACACTAAATTCTATAGACAAATTTAAAGTGGAAACTAAACAATCTACTAAAAAATTTGCCATTCAAGGAATATCAATATGTTGCACACAGTTCTTCTCAGAATTAGAAATCACATTGTCATACTTAAACTAGAAAGGTATTCACAAAGATATGATTGTACAGTCCTGCATGAGTTAACTTAAAAAATTTCACAATACAAGTTAAATGAGTTATAAATAGGATTTTAAGGAATATGCACAATTCTTCAAGTGGTCAACCTACAAAGAAGATGCATATAATTTCAAACACAATTTCGATGATTAAAAGAGAATATATGCAGTTGTGACACGGCTAGAAAGACATCTGTAATTAACAAAAATAGTCTGAATGAGCGACCTACAAAAGAAAGAGTTAGATCAATCTTAATGTACAACAAAATAAGAATGCACAAACTATTGGTGCCCCCCCCAAGTAGTCGTACTCCATCTTATAGAACAATCACAATTTAGCACATCAACTCGGATTTCATTAAAAACCAGAAATATGTATATAACAGTGACAAGTCTTTCAACAGTATAACAATTATCTCATCATAGACATCCCTTTGTGTTTTGTGGCTTCAAGTATATATAGAGTCTGAGAGGTCGACCACTGAAAGGGTTGTCTCTCTCTCAAAACCAGAAAAATGTTTAACTATTCTATTAATAGGAAATGATTCTTAAAACCGTAGCTTGAATAAAGGAGCTAGATTTAACTGTCTAAATCAAAATACAATAGGAGCCATAGCAAGAGGGTGATAATGGGTAAAAAAACCATGTTCTAGTTTTGCCCGAAAATGCCTGCAAGTATGCTAATGACCAAATATGTTGCACTTTGAGTTTTGTAATAAGGGCCAAATGGAGGTCCAGATTTGTTTGTTGAACATTCAGGTTGCCAAATTAAGGACCATATGAAGGTTTGGATGAAGATACGAATCACATTTTTTCCTGTTTAATCAAAATAAAAAGTATTAAGCAATTACATTCATTTAATTAAACATACATATCATATTAAGCTATCAATTGAATTCAACACATACCTTATTCGTATTCCATATCAATTTGATGGAAATAACCTGATAATAAGCTCATGAAAGGAAATGGGGATACAAAATACATGGTCTTTATGTACAAAAAGAGACTTATAGTAGGTAAAAAGTAGGCAAAACATGGAGTCAACATCTCTCCCACTCCTGAGGTTTTGCAGGTCCCTCTGCAAAGAAAAATGGATTGCCAAAACATAACTATACTCTTGAGATAGGAGATGGATTAACATTTAGGGGCTTCCTCCTCATGTCCTCCTCATGTCCTAGAGATTTCTGCTTAGGCCTCCTCTGATGCTTCAACTTCATTCTTAAATTGTGATTGGTAGTAGTCATATCATCAACCAAATGTTGTAGAGAATTCACCTTGGCTTGTAGGACGACGTTGTCATTTTTCAAATGACTATCCAATGTTTCATATTCTCCAAGACGTTGGGTCAACCAAGCATTTTATTTTTTTAACTATTCAATAGTTGGGGACTGAGCAAACTTTTTAGAAGGATTAAGCTTATTAGTGGATGTGGAAGGCATGTCACACTTTATAGAAGGTTTATGAATTCTAGGAGAAGGTGTGATAGTGGCTTCTTGAGGAAGATTAGGCATGGCAGATTTAGATTTAGTTTCTTTGGCATGCTTAGAATCTCCTGTAGAGTCTTCTTTAAGATTCTTATGAGGACTCTCATGATCAGAGGATAATTGAATAGGGTATGAGGTAATTGGAGGCTTTTTATTGAACTTTCCAACCATACTTCGAGTGCACCTATGAGACGGTTTTCCTTTGAACCTGTTAGCACCTCGCATATTTGTAGGAATTGGAGGAAAATCATGGTGAAAAGAGTCCTATAGCTTCTTCTATTTAGAGTCAATAGGAGTTGAAGACAACTGAATATCATCAATAGGATTCTTAGGCTTCTTAACAGATGAGGGAGTAGGATTAGTTGGAGGGATTTGTGACTTAGGAGGGTGAGAGTGAGATGGATTAGCAATCCTGAAATCAATTAATTTGTTGGTTGTTTTAACTATCCAGTGAGGGTTCAAAAACTGGTAAAGGAAATCATCCGAGGCTCTATCTTGTTTCCTCAATTATGAGACAACCAAGAGTTTGATAAGGCTGTGGTGGAATAGGTTATGGCTAGGGTTTGTCACATTCTTACGAACCTGAGAGGACATTTTCTCAAGACTCTTCAAGAAGTAAAATGAAAAATTCAGCAGAAATTTCCTCATCTAATGGGGGAACTCAACGCAATGGAGACCATTGCTTCCTAAGGAGGGAGGATTGATCCAGGTGGATATCGGTGGCCACCCACCTTCTCCAACTGGCCCAAAACATGTTTCTGGCAATTTTGGTAATTTACTATTTTTAGCAGTTTTAACT